>NW_019290713.1:0-37009 GCF_000500325.1 Leptinotarsa decemlineata
CAAGATCGCGCCCAAACGCGGCCGCCGCTGGTCGTTTTGAATCAACTGTGATGTGGCCAAGATCGCGCCCAGTCCGGCAGACGTTTCGCGGTTGTTAAATGTTCGTGCAGTTTCGATGGAATTCTAGCGAATATTCCACCACCTTAGAGCCCCTTCGATTGTCATATTATATAAACGCTACATACGAGCATATCGAGATAGTAAAGTTTAGTGGACAGTGCCGTATAGAGCGATCTAATAAAGCGATAGACATTTGAACAGTAATTGAAGTTTTGGTTGTATTACCAGTGAAATAAAGTTGAGTTTGATTATTGTACAGTGTAGTCAATTATTTTTGAACCCACGGGGAAAACGTAATATTTGGTGTCGGAACTGGAATAATTGACTGAAAATTTTCTGTTTATGGTGAAAACAAGAAGTGTCGATTTCGACAAGATGGAAGAGCTTAAAATATTCGAGAATTTGCAAGCTGGCCTGGCAGAGAATGAAAATCGCAGAAGAGAAGAAGATGAATGCAGAAGAGAGAAGATGAACGCAGAATAGAGGAAGATGAACGAAGGAGGAAGGAAGAACGATTACGCTGAAATGAAGAAGATGAACAAAGGAGAGAGGAAGAACGATTTCGACAAATGAAGACCGTGAATTACTACTAAATATTCAAGAAAAACAGGAAAAAGACTCGCTGGTGAATATCCAGAGAAATCAAGAAAAAAAACAATAATATGTACCTTCATTTATTGGAAGATTTAAAATCTTTAAGTGAGTAAAGGGAAGGTACAGGGATATTTGGAAAGCATTTCAGTAGTTGATGATAATCTTGAGGGGGTTGAAAGGAAATTTGAAGTAAAGCTTGAAGGAGTCGACAAAAAAAATTGAAGAGATTTTCTGGGAACTTCGGAAAGAATCACCGAAGCCGAAGAGTATTACGAGGAAAGGCTTCCAAAATTCTGCAAAATATTACAGTCAATAAGCAGAAGGATTTTGAAGCAGTTACATCAGCTTTGAGGTCAGGCAAACACCTTCAACAAGTCTTCAACTGAAGGTGGGAACTCAGGGTCCAACCGAGAGTTTGCAGGAGTTCGGGGCTGAATTCGAAAGATTAGTAAGACTCGCCTATCCAGAAGCACCTGATAACTTCACCCACTGGATTAGTGGTATTTGGTGAATGGGACTGCCCCCAAAAGCAAGAGAGCGGCCTGAATGCTATAACTGCGGCAAAGAGAGACATTTAAGGCTGGACTGTCTATTACGTTCAGCATCCGACTGGCGTTCGGGATCATTCGACGACCCGAACTAAAACGTCGGGGATTCGGAAAACTAAATTCAGCCAGCGTAAAGAGAGATACATTGGCTGCTTCATCCCAATCCCCCAGGTATTCGATTTCTACTATAGGACACAACAGTAACAAGTAACCTGCGAACCGATCGTGAAAATCGCCATAATCGAGGAAGAAGTCCCTTTACAACGTGCTCAACAACCCACAAAGGAACTCATCAACTCTCTCAGGAAGACGTAGAGTAATTTGTAGAGGAGGAGAACGATATGTTCGTGAAGGGCAAATTCATTGGTCAAACGGATTTAGTTCAATATTGGATCAATAGATAGATAAATATCCTTTATTAGTTCTTTGTAATTAATAACCTTTCCAGCTGTAGAACATGTCAATTACAGTAAACATTACAGAAATAGTAAAAAAATCATGAAGTAATATCATTAATATTGGTTAAGAATATAAATGGCCACAGATGTATAAATAACAAGGTTATCACAGTCAATATACTCAATGTAATACTGTTATATTAGATACAGAACACGAACATATACATCTATGAGACTAAAGAGACTAAACTACATCACAATGCAGAATGATACCACATGAAATATTCAACGCGAACAACATCAGTCTAAATTATCATTGAAGAATTCTTCCAGCGAATAAGCTTTGGAGAGAAGTAAAGTTTTCAATTTATTCTTCATGATCACAGAAAACAGAGTTCTGAGAGATTCAGGTACCTTGTTATAAATATTCATGATTGAAAAAGGTATATTTTTTTGAAGATAGGTCGAATGTGTCTTTATATTCAAAAGGTTATTTTTGTTTCGTGTGTTGTGGGTGTGGTTCCTATTATGAGTCGCAAAAAGAGATATATTCTCTTTGACAAATACCACAGATTCATAAATATAGAGACCTGTTAGTCGTTTTTGCAATACGAATATTTTTTGTGTATGTGCAGACATTCCCCAGAATATAATGCCATATCTGATGTGACTCTGAATATAACCATTATATGCTAATATAGCAGCCTCAGTGGATATATTTTGTGTTATTATTTTCAGGGCATAGCAGTACCTTGACATATCTGTTGCCACTTTATCTATGTGGGCTCTTCCAGTTCAGCTTTGAGTCAATTATAATTCCAAGAAAGGAAAGTTGGGTTACTGGTTCTAAAATAGTTACACCATCACTAAAAGTATTATTTGTGCCGTTTTGGGTAAAAGATATGATTTGTGTCTTATTTTTGTTCAGTTTGAGATTGTGTCATGTAAAGTACTCCTCCAGAATCTTTAGCTTGAAAAAGATATTTGCCTGTAGGTAGTCGTGATCGGTTGAACTGAAAACCACAGAACAGTCATCGGCATACTGAACCATGTATTCATCAACAACTTCAGGCACATTGTTAGTGTAAAGAATGTATAATAGTGGGCCCAACACTGACCCCTGGGGTACACCTCTTATAATATATAGCATTTCTGATTTCATTAGATTTCCATCAGTATCCTTTTCAGTAACACATTGCTGTCTATTTTTCAAATAGGACGTAATTAATTCGAGAGGCAGCCCTCTGATACCGTAGAACGACAGTTTTGTTATCAGTAACCTATGGTCAACACTGTCAAAAGCCTTGGACAAGTCCAGATTGACAGCTGTTACATAGAGCTTGATAGTTAGCTCGAGTAGTAGATTTCTTTCTTCTAAATCCATTCTGCATATCACTTAGAAGATTATTATTCTCTAGATAAGTGATCAGTCTATTGTATATTATTTTTTCAAAGATTTTACTATTATTTGATTGCAATGGGCCTATACTGGCTATGCTAAGCCCATACGCCAACCACCGAGACGACCCCCTTCGCAAAGCAGGACGAAGCTTCATCCATCGTTAAGGTCATGTTTGAGGAAGGAGTAATCGATGAATCAAAGAGCCCCTGGTTGTCACCTATTGTGTTGGTGACTAAGAAAGATGGATCGACGAGATTCTGCGTAGACTACAGGAGGCTTAATGATGTCACCAGAAAGGACAGTTACCCTCTTCTCAGAATAGATGACACCCTGAACGTCTTGGCTGAATGCAGATGGTTTTCAACACTAGATCTGAAAGGCGGATATGGCAGATGGCTGTTCACCCCGAGGATAAAGAGAAGACTGCCTCTTCCACGGCAAGTTTTTGCCGTTCGGAATATGCAATTCATCCGCAACATTTGAACGCTTGATGGAGTTGGTGGATTCACCTGGAAAACGTGCTTGGTCTATCTTGATGAGATTATAGTCACCGAAAAAATGTTGACGGACATCTGTCAAACTTAAGGAATATTTTCACGAGGCTGAGGGATGCTCTTTTGCAGATCAATCCCAAGAAGTGCTGCCCCTTCTAGAAAAAGGTTAATTTCTTGGGACACGCTGTGTCGCGAAAGGGAGTTGAAACAGATCCAGAGAAAATAAAGGCAGTGCAAGAATGGCCAACACCGTAGAGCAAGCAACACGTAAGAAGCTTCCTTGGACTCCATAGCTATTCCCGGCGTTTCGTGAAGGACTTTGGAAAAATTGCCAGGCCGCTGCATAGCTTGACTGAAAGGAGAACTCCCTTAGTTTGGTCCCCAGACTGTCAGCAAGCATTTGCTGCCCTGAAGAGGCATTTGACCAACCCACCGGTCCTGGCATATCCAAAGGAAGAGGGTTTGTTTATACTCGACACGGCTACCTCTCAACATGGAATAAGACGAGTACTCTCTCAGGTACAAGAAGAGTAGGAAGTCGTCATTAGCTATTTTAGGAAGTTTCTGGGAAAATCCGAAAGAAATTACTGCGTCACGAGAAAAAAAGCTCCTTGCAGAGCCAAAGGGGTGGATCCATCACTACCACTCCTTTTTATATGGCTGTAAATTCTTGATCAGGTCAGACCAGTCACCACTTCGGTGGCTCTTCAACTTCAAAACCTCAGAAGAACAAATAGCCAAGTGGATCTAAAAGTTAAAAACTTATGATTTTGAAATTCGACATAGGAAAGGAAAGATTCACGGAAACGCAGGTAGCCTCTCAAGAAGGTCATGCTTGACATCCGGATGCAAATTTTGTCAACTACAGGAGGACAAGGATATCCAGTTACCAGAAGTGGGCTGTCTAGGAGTAAACCTGTAACATTACTGAGTGAAACTTGTTTAAAAGTATAAAAGAGCGTTAAGGGGATACATTTATCCCCTTACTTCACTTTCTCCCGCCATAATACATCACATCTGATCGACTATTATGCTTACGTTTGGAATTCACAAAATTCCAGAATGCTTTAATATTACTCATTGGCGTATATTCAGTAAAATTAATAAAGGCTGTATAATCAATTTTTGCCGTTTTTTTTGAGCGTAAATGAGAAAATGTTAGGTAATCAGTGGGACACCCATCTGCTCCGATCGGTCTTAACGATAAATAATATAATCATCTAGGCCAAGTTCTACATCTGCAAAGCTATTGTTCAGCCACGTTTCAGTGAATGCAAGAACGTCAAAGGAAGTTATGGTTTCATTCGTATACAGTTGATTGAGTTTTTTTTTGAAGACTGCGAACATTTTGATAATAACATCAATACATCAATAGATGTTCTGACCTTTAAGACCATCAGGTTAGGTTGCAGAAGCGTATTTAGACCTCTTTCACTTTTCCGGTTTCGTCGTCACTTTCTGTTAAATTGGAGACCATCAGGTTGCAGAAGCGTCTTTGGCGTTCTTGAAACTCAGAACTCAATTATATTGTCAAAAAAGAAGTCACGAGTTAAAGGATAAAAATCCATATACCGAACAATGAATAATACATTTTTAATAAAACGAGTGATAATATTTCAGCAATATATCGGCGGTAGAAATTGTATTAAATTTTCTTANTCAAAATCAGTAGAGTGTATATCAGTGTAATCAGTATAATGAAAGTCAAACTGAAGGGTCCAATTTGTAACTTGTATTCATAAATTTTACCTTCAACTTTCAGTTTGCCCTTTGTTACATTTCAGCAGATTCTTCATTGATGTATCTTTCTTGATTTTCATATTGTGGTATGTTAAAAACTTTAAAAAAACGCTAAGAAACATAAAGGATCCCTTTATAATAAATATTAATTCATAATTTTGTAGGCAAAAAAAGAAAAGAAACGTTTGGAGTGGGAAGAACTTAAGAAAAAAAAGAGCCAGGAGCCAAAAATCGATGAAACATTTGAAGACTTTGCTCTGCAACATGATCTTCAACATAACAATATATTGCTACGAATATACGATACAACCATTAACCAAATGTACAATAACAGACTAATTCAAGCAATAATGTTTGGTCAGAAATTGGTGATTGATTGTGGTTATGATAGCAATATGACCAGAAGAGAAAATTTAAACTGTGCTAAACAACTCATGCTCTTATTTTCTGAGAACAGGTTTCATGACGGTAAGTAAAATTATATTTTTAGGTTGCTCTGGTATTTTTCAGTCTTCAACAGTCTTAATCAATCAAAAGTTAGTATTAGAAATATATACCTAATGACCTAATGCAACAGGTATTTTCCAAAACAGAAAAAAATCAACCGCAAATTAGCAACAATATCCCTCAAGATCGTTTTTTAAACGATTTTGCACATTTTTGTGTATTCTATAGTTTTAAGAATGAAATTTATTTGACCTCCGTATATAAAAGTTTGATTTTTGGTACAGTATAAGATTATTTTTCAAACATTTTTGTTAGTTGAGTTATGTAATATATGTTTCATATTTAAGTTTTTTCTTCTGATATGGTAAACATTGTTCTTGACAAGAGAACAATTCGGATTAGACTTGGTAATTTTCTCTTTATGCTTTGGTACATTTTTTTGTTTAACTTTTGATTGTTTCTGATAGGTGGAGATGCAAAACACTGTTTTTTTACAGAGGAACCCTTTTTTTCCATTAAATTTGATAATTATTCATAGTAACCTTTGAATATTTTTCAAATGAAATTTTTAATTGTACAAGTATGTGTGTGGGTACATATGTATGTATACAGTATACAAATTGAATTCCAAATGTGATATTGTTTTTTCAAGGACAAAACAACCACTACTTGAGGCGCTCTAAGAGTGGTGCCTGTGCGAAAGTAGTGATTAACATTGGATTTGAAGCACTACGGAAAAACGATCTCAGGAAGTTTTTTCCATATAAACGCAATTCTCCAAATGAAAGAGTTTTCAAACAGTGAAGTTCGAGTTGTACTGAGTTGAACTTCAAAACGATGAGCAGCCAAAGTCCGTCGTGTATTTCTAATATGTACTGCTCTTGGGGGAATCACATGTGGCAAGTCACTTGAACACTTCCCGTGAAAGTATCTACAGAAAAGACAACTCTCTAACCTTTCTTCGATATTCCAGACTATCAAGGTTGCAGGTGGATGGCTCTATTATGGATGGAATCCACCAGCTTCAGGGTATGCTTAGTGGCGGAACTCTATACAGGAGGTCTGATCTGAGCTTTATAAAGCATCAAAAGTTGCTGAGGTGTGTACAGTTTTTTGGTTCGGAACAGTTTTCCAAGCTTTTGAGAAGCAGCCTTCTCAATTCCAGCGACATGATTGTGCCAAGACATATTGGTGTGTTGTGACATTATTTTATCCGGTTCAGAGACATTTATTTTTTAGACGAAAACCGATGCTCTTATCCTCTTAATGAGGATCTAGATGCACTTCTAGATCCTCATTAAGATATGCTACCTCCTGCCTGGGTTTTTGTGGCATTGAATCGAACCTGGTTACTTTCGCCCCAATTCGAAATCACTTCTAGATCTTCATTAAGATATGCAACCTCCTGTTGCTGGTGAAGATGTGCATCCACAGTCGATGTCCTAAAATCCAAATAGAATGACAAGACAAGTGTGCTGTCGTCAGCAAAGCAATATATTGGTTTCTTGTTTTTTTCAATAAGTGGTTGATATACAATAAAAAGAGGGTTGGATACAATATGATTTGATTTGGTTCTCAGCAAATGATCTTTCAATGAATGTAAATAAAGCAAATGATCTTCCAATGAATGTAAATAAAACACTAGTAACAAATTTGGATATATGTATTTTTTCATTTATTTAGACGGGAAATAAACCTTTTTCAAAATAAAAATCATACAATAGATACAAATTCAGCCTAACCAAACAATTCAACATAAGTCAAGTAGGTACTAAGCGTGAGAAATTTAGATACAGTGATTTTTTTTTTATTGAACAAAGCTCAATGAGTTGTGATATTGGGTTGAAACATCCATAATTAGTGGTATGGTTCAGTAATTCGAACAAAGCAAGGTTTCGAGTTGCTTGGACCAGAATTCTAAATAACAAAGAAGATAACAGATCGGTACAATTTAAATCACCTGTTAAGATTTTGTGTAGAAATAAAATATCTTTCAGATTTCTACGTTTCTCTAGAGTGACTAGATTCAAAATACTTGTGATTATATTATGTTTGTAAGTATCTAACACATATCTTAGCTTATGCTGCATACTATGATCAACTTTCAAAATTGACGTGTATATCCATCTATGGATGGATGTATGCTAATACGAATAATTATTATTATTATTATCCTAATAAAGAGATCATACGGTTTATGCATATTCTAGAATCAATCAATCATAGGCAAGATATACCAATTTCAAGGGGTTGATATTCGGGTTAATAAAATTCCTACGGATAGAACCCAGTAGTTGTAGATACTAATTATAGAACTCATTCGAGAAATAAAGTTCAGAGATTTGTCAAAAATAACACCCAGGTCACGAGCCTCATTATTTGTTATTTCTTGTTATTTATAATCTACATAAACGATTTATGTTATAATTCAAACAAACACAATTCAATTACAGTCTTTGCTGATGACACTAATTTATTAATAGGCCGTGAAACATACCCTGAAGTAGTAAAAACAAGTACGGAAACGTTTAATGATACAAAAGAATGGTTCCCTAGGAATAGATTAATTTTGAATGAATCTAAAACTAATCTTATACTTTTTAGAACTAATCAATTACAGATAGAACGACCTCAAACTTTGAACATTGAAAACATAACTGTAAAATATTCAGAAGACACCAAATTTCTAGGACTTTATATTGATATATTCTTGAAATGGAACAGATTGATTATACAGCTAACAAATTGAGCAAAATTTCGCATGGACTAAGGGTGGTTCACAAATATCTCAACAAAGAATCGGTAAAAATTTTATATTTTTCTAATTTTGAGTCTGTAGCTAGATATGAAATCATATTTTGGGGAAGCAATAGAAATATAAATAAAATATTTAAGGAAATCATAATGAAAAAAAGAGAAATGAAACTTTCTATGTTTTTTACCACTTTTATTTGTAACTAACGTTACTGCAGTTTCGTCCTATACGGCCATTTTCAAACTTATACAATAAGCCATATAAGTAAGCCATGTAAGCCATAAAAGTATAATATACGGACATTTTCAAACTTATATAAGTTTGAAAATATCCGTATAGGATGAAACTGCAGTATCGTTAGTTACAAATAAAAGTGGTAAAAAACAGAAAGTTTCATTTCTCTTTTCTTCGTTTCTAATCAAGTTTGCAATCCAATTGTAAACCTCCTCTGAACATTCAATTTTCATTCCGTTGAATGTAACTTCATGTTGACCTGGTTGTACCGAATCGGCAAACTGTTTCATGGATTTATTTCTTTTATGTGTTACCTGCCTTTTTGTACTCATTTGACAAATGGAATTTGCAACCATTTTTCATATTTTTTAGTTAGACTTATGTACTTTCATTGTACTTACAGAAAAAAAGAATAGAATTTTTATACGAATTTCAACCACTTTGGTTTGTAGGCTTTCACGACTGGTGTCTAACAAATTTTTCAATGTTTTCGAGTTTATTAGTCGTGGTCTGCAAATTATTATTTTGTTTGTTACTGCGGCACACGTTCAAAGACGATGCGGCAACGATCGATGTAATCACCTTGCTGGGATGCCCCAACTGAAAATGGTCCTGGTACGTTTGTATTCATAATGGGACGGTGTCTGATGGCCGACTACTTTTGTACCTGATTCGTCTTATATCAGGCAGAAAAGTTCTTCCATTGGCCGTTCGCTTCAGTGTTGCTGTGGAGTGTTTCTGTATGGGTCATGGGGCTCAGTTGATTTCGGCCTCGTTTCATCTGTGACCCAGAAACGCGTTCTTCAGATGACACCTTTCATCTTGTAGCCCTTCCGGCTTGCAGATAAGTCTTGCCCTCTCTACCAGAGTTTTAATAACCCCTCTTTTCTGTCGCGGATGATGATTGGAGTGCTTGTTCATATATCTGTCCATATAGGTTGTTTTTCTGTAGACTTCATGCTCCACTCCGCCACTCTCCCGTCCCGTCAGCGATTTTCCCCTCCCTCTTTTTTCTCTATTGTGAACTGGATTTTCGGGTTCCAAGAATTAAAATATTCCAGAAATATCAAGATCGAGAAGTACAAAGCCAAAACCTTTCTTTCGCAGAAAACATATTCATATTCTAATCAATCAATATCAAAAATTGAGAACCAAAAACAAGAAGTTGAGTTTGTTTAATTTCATTGCTAATTAGAAACAAGACAAGTTGTTAAAAGAATGAAGTCTACATTAAAATCGGTTGAATTTATCGTTCATGTAATCTTATTTGTGAAAACTAAAAAAAATATTTGTTTCAGATCCTTTTGATTTATACTTTTGCAACGCTAATCAACGAGGGGATTTGATGAAATACGTTAACAAATTCATGCCTACATTATATGAACCTTGGTTTCCACTCAACGTTCATTCTTGTAGCTATCTAGATATTTTTCCTAAAAGTCAGCTTGTCTACTTGACCCCACATTGTAGAGAAGAACTCCAAGAATTTGACCACGAAGCTGTATATATTATTGGTGGTATTGTTGATAAGGTAATATCTTATTGGATTTATTACTACATCTTTAAGGGAAAGAGAAAAATGATTGAAATGAATATGTTTCTCGAATAATCTTTATATTTCAAATTCAAGGTGCGATAACATCAGTTATAGCACATTTGTCATATTTGGGTTAACCCACCAATAATATTGCCCGTTTTTTAAAGAAAGAATGCATGAACGTAGCTTACAGAACAAATAATAGTCTAAGTAAATTTATTGGAAGACAAAACTTCGGTGTCAGATAGATCAGGAGTAAATAAGCTGACTTGTGGCTCTTGCCCAAAACTGTATATTGTCCAAACAGGGAGAACATTTTCCCAAAGAATTAAAGAGCATAGAAGTAGTTTTGTAAATAAAAAGATCAATTTCACATTTGCAAACCACCTTTTAGTAGAACATGAGTTTAATCATGAATACGACATATTACATTTAGAAGCGAAAAGTTTGAAACTTAATCTTCTAGAACGTTTAGAAATCAATAGATTCAAGAATTTGGGTAATTTACTGAATGATCAATTAGAATTGAATAATAACCCGTTACTAAATATTTTTTCAAATATGGAAACCGAGACATAAGCTCAGGTAATTTACATAAGCTCAGGTACTTGAAATGTAGGTACTTCAAATCGTAAAATTAGGTATATCAAGCATTGAATATCTAGAATATAGTTAGTAAAGACAAGCCCGAAGAAGCCATTGTATGGCGAAACACGTGTTGCGTTTTTGTAAAACTATTTACTGAAAATCTCACAAAGTGTTTTTTGAATACGTTCTTCATATTTCAATTGACATATTCACTATCCTTAAGTTATTTTCAATAATGAATTGATTATGAAAGGCAAATAATTAAAATTGTCGAGAAATGCTATTGCCTTAGAATAAAATTCAAATAGGAATTTATCCGATTTTTCAGTAACCATGGTTATTACAAATTTTGTCTTTATATTTCAAAAGCAAATGAAAGTTTTTTCATACACTCCTTACATTTTTAATAATTTACAGAATAAAAAATATATCAAATAACATTAGTATTCACCTCTTCCTTCTATCGTATGTAGTAGGGGTTGAAAATTCCTGAAGGGCAATAACTCACTTGTATTGTATCTCTAAGAAAAGGTCTTCAATTCTTGAAATTCCAGAACCTATTTCTTCAATGAAGTAGTATTAATATAGTATGTATAATTTATTAGGAAAGAACTTAAATAATATTTCAATTTGGTATTGAGGAATAGGGGTTGATAAAAAAAGATAAAAAATCAAAACTAACAAATCTTTTAGAAACTTTCAATTTTCAAATAAGTTGACGTCAATTGTCTAAAGTCTAAAGAAAGGAATTCTCAATGTGAGAAAATATATATGGACTATAACAGCACAATCATTTTAGTTGGTAACAACAATATTCCTGATGCAGAATGAAACAATGATAATTTTCTTATTATTCAATTGTTGTAGTGTTTAATTTTCTACTAGTTCAATAATATTTCTAAGAGTCGGGAGATTTTCTTGATCTGGTTTTCTCTCCAAAACAAGCACTATTTTCCAATCACTTGTAACTGCAATACTCTTCTCGATATGCATTATACCAACCAAGTTGGTGTCTTCAGTTTTCTTCATCTCACCATAACCAATCATCATCAATATTTCCATTGTCTCAGTCTCACTCAAACATACCATTACACTCAATTTAGGAATTAGAATATAAATAGCGGAAACCAAAATTTAATTGAATTAATTTAAAAAATGATTTTTCGAACAATGTCCGATCAGCGTATATATAAAAGTATTTAATTTGGAAGAATAAATACTTTTATTGAGGATTTCTAGCTATATAATACAATAAACATAGAAAAATGAACATAGTTTTTCCATAACCTATTTTGTTTTCAGATGAACAGTGAACCACTGTCATTAGCCAAAGCTAAGAGGGAAGGTTTAAAGATGGCAAAACTGCCTTTAGATAGATACCTTCAATGGGGAGCAGGATCTGGAAAAAGTCTCACCCTCAATCAAGTAACATCAATATTACTGGATGCGAAGAAGACAGGAAATTGGGAAATTGCTCTACGACATGTTCCTAGGAGAAAGTTGATGGATTACAATCAAACAGATGGCACAAAAATGAATTCTTTCAATATGAGAAATGAAAGGCACTCTACAAAAAAGTGGATACCATCTGCCAATATTAAATTTGGGAATTTAGGGTATAATAGAAGTGATAAGAATGAAGAAAAGCGAAGATTATTGAAAATCAAGAGTATTTTAAATGAGTAAAAGTGTTTGAAGTATAATAAAAGACATATTATAACTTGTTCTATCACTATACCGGCCAACTCTTCTAAGCCAATCAATCAATAAAAATGTATTTTATTGTCTCAAGATGATTTTCTTACTGACAAAGTCTTCAGAGTAAAAATACAGAAGGCAATTGAGAACATAAATACATACATATAGACCATATGCTACTTCTTCGCAAGCTAGAAGTTTACGGATTTAGAGGATCTGCGTTACTTTGGTTTGAGACCTACCTTTCTCATCGGTTTGGGACTGGTATTGTTTCTCATTTATGTCAACGACTTAGTCCATGTGGACATAAGTGGTAAATTCATATGTTTTGCTGACGACACCACTAATCTCTGGCATAGCAATATCGTCTCAAATTTACTTTATCAAATCATTGTCGCCATAAGAAGGGTGAAACATCAACAAAACAAATGTCGTCACCTTTAGATGTAACATAAGGGAAGTACTCTTGGAAAATGTAAAAATTGAAAATTTGGAGAAAAACAAATTTTTAAGGCTCTTCATTGATGAAAGTTTCCATAATTCTGGCGCATAAATCAGACTGAATTTGACCGATGACATAGGTTATGTAGGCTTTGAGGACTGCTGTGGTTGGTGTCTAATTCGTATACACCTGCGACTTAAGAAAACCCCACAAGAAAAAGTATATCAGATTCAAATCGCACGATCTTGGTGGCCTGTTCACATAACCTCCACATGAGATGACCATGCCCACAAAACGCTAATGCAGAATATCCGATTTGGCACGAGCGTGCGGCACGTATCGTCGTCCTGTTGAAACCACATGTCATTGGTATCCAGATCATCCAATTCAGGTCAAAAGAAGTTGGTAATCATTGATGTATAGTGCTCACTGTTGACAGTGATGGCCTGGCCCACGTCGTTCTCAAAGAAATTTGGACCGATGACGCCGCCAGCCCAAAATACACACCAAATAGTGACTTTTTGGGGGGCATTGTATGCTCTTGGATCTCATATGGATTGGTATTTCGACAAGTTTGTTTGTTCACGTACCCATTCATCCAGAAATGGGCCTCATCGCTGAAGATGATTTTTCAATGAAAATCAGGGTCAGTTTGCTCCACTGTATGGCATTCTACTGTGACTGCTGTAGAGCCCATTCAACGAACACACGTCGTTGTCTATGATTGTTTACCTTCAGTTCCCGGGTCAGTTGAATTTTGTACATGTGCAGATGTACATGTGTAGATCTATCTATCTATCTAAGTTACGATGCAACTATGTTTTCGTCAGATCTTGCCTTTCGTCGACGTACGGGTGTTGGTCGATCGTTTACTGAACCAGTGGACTCAAATTTATCCACCGCATTGCGAACAGTCCTCTAGATAAGACGATTATGGCGACTGTAAAATGGTCGAAGCACGCCGTACATTGCCCGAACAGAACACCCATTTTGATAAAACAATTTCATTATTTGCACATGTTGTTGATTGCTATATCCAACCATGGTGATTTGGCAAAACAAACCTTATAAATGAAAACTAAGTTGACAGATGTAGCTTCAGCAATATGGCTGTTATCAATCTGTTTACTGACAACTTTCTAGATGAAATCACATGTAACCAATGGACTCAAGTCGATTGATGTTCTTTAGATACAATTATTAAATCAACTGACGATTATGTCAATTTTTTTATAGAATCAATTACAAAAGTAATCCAGCATGATTTCATAGTTAAACAAACAAGGCTGAATACTTCCCATACTGTAAAGAATAATCTTGAAATGAGACAAGTTCTTTTTGTTGCCGATTTTTCTGAGAACTATTCGTTTTTACTACAAAGCAGTGTGCAAGGAATAATAAACAAGTGACAATCCATCCCTGTGCTTGTTATTGTAGATCAATTGATGAGAATGAAAGGAAAGTAGTACAGTGAGTTCTTTCATGGGTACCATCGATAATAATAACTTTATTTGTAGATACATTTCTGTGCCAGTGAAAAAGTGAGTGTAGTTATTAACTCACAATTATATAGAAAGCAGAAATGACTTTTTAATTTTTTTACTGGTCCACAAAAATGGATAGCATAGTATCTTCGATATATTTTTGTAGTGAAAGATGTACACTTTCATATCAAAAGTTCAATAAACACCACGTCCCATTAAGATTTTCGAGATAAATAAAATGAAATAATTCATTTACAATAAACTTAAGTATAGTATGTGGATTAGTAAACAATTTTTGAATTTTTATTCAAAAATTGAGTAAATTTCGTCATTTGTTTCCCCTACGAATTGGCTAACAATACTTCTATAAATGACGTCATAGTGCCGCCATATTAAATTTGAAGAAAATGGCCTCTATGCCGCCATATTGAATGGAAGTGGACACGTGACATATCGTCGAAAAGAGAATTTTATATCCAATCAAATGGTCAAAAATATATAGAATGTGAATTAGTAAACAATTTTTGAATTTTTATTCAAAAATTGAGTAAATTTCGTCATTTGTTTCCCCTACGAATTGGCTAACAATACTTCTATGAATGACGTCATAGTGCCGCCATATCAAATTTGAAGAAAATGGCCTCTATGCCGCCATATTGAATGGAAGTGGACACGTGACATATCAAATGGTCAAAAATAATATACTAGGTTATATTTAAAATTCTTGACTTAGGTTCACTTCCGGTTAATCCTGTAAATATTTTCAAGTTTTTCATCATTTTAAATATTGGGTTTGACAAAGTAAACCTTCATTCCCAGTTTCCTACCTCATGAACAACTAAATGGCGGCGTGTACAATGATTTTGTTGTCACCCGGTCACACTTGATACATTTCTGAACAAAATAAATAAAACATACTTTAAAATTCAAACACATGAAAATATTTTCTATAACTATTTGTAAAAATGAAATAGACTGACTTGGACCTCTTTTATAGCCTCTCCTAACCCAACCTAGTCACTTCGACCACAGAGATTTCTAACAGTGTAAATGGTACAGGTTTATGAGCGATTTATTTTCTCATATTCTAGTGAGTTCGTAATTGATTTTACTCGATCAGTTGAGCCACCATGAGCAATCCTCAGAAATTTTTGAGAGACCGGTGCAAGCTAAGGAAAGGCTTTTCTCTTCTCTAAATAAAAAATTGGAATTCTATATCAGACGATTTTTTATATGAATACTCCAAACTGAAATATTGCGGGTAGCATTAAAAACAACTGAGTCTAACAGATGATACTTATTTATTACTATATGTTACAGACATAAAATTTTAGATTTGTATAATACATTTCTTTCATATTAATATAAGTACAATGTGCCATATGTAGAGCAATAGCGTGCTCATTCATAAGAAAAATAAATACCAACAGTAAATAGCATCGCTTTTTAACATTTACAAAAATTAAAACTTTAAATACTTATTTCGTCGATAATTGTTCGTTCCTAAGTCCCATGTTATTTGAGAAAAATCAATATATTATATTCACTAATGTACAACTTAATTATGACCACCTTATGGACAATTTTTGATTTCATATTCACTCAATGGAACAAGTTTAATCTCGAAATTATAACAAAGACAAATAATTTTTTAATTTTTCTCCAAAATCAAAGGTGGACGGCACCATGAAATTTTTCTTTCCCAGAGGTCACTGATAAATAAAATGGAATGAATATCGAACATAAGAATTTAAAACGAAGTTGAGCAGTTGAAAATTAAGTATTCTCAGAGAAAAGATATTTTAAAATGAGATACAAAATAATTACAAAAAATCACAAAGAATAAGTAGTGTGTAATACAATCGAATAAAATATTTTCGAAAGCAATCTCAGCCTTTTTCCAACAATTTCAATCACACTAAATTGTGATTATATGGAAAGATTATTCGTTAAGTACATATGATGTAATTTGTGCAGGTGCTTCATTTCATTATTGGCAGGTGAGAGTATATAGCCTAATCTTTATTATTTTCAAAAATTCATTCTAAATTCCTACTGAAGCATAGGAAATTGTAATATTTCTGAGACTACTGAAAGTCAACATGTATAATAAAGTTGAGGATTCATTACAAAGTTCTGAAACTACAGAACGTATGTTGAACAGTTCATGCTTGGAGACCCTCTTGTATTTGATTTGAGTGTTATTTAATAACAAGTGATTCAGAAAATTGTAAGTCACATTGCATAGAAATATGTTTTTCATTTGACTTCAACTGCAGGAACCATTATTCCATGTTCGACAACCTTTTTGAAAACTTTACTAAACAAACCAACTCTTTGGATGTAGAACTTGTGTTTGGATAGAATTCATTTCAGTTAGTTGATTTCCACACGCATTGAAAAAGTCATAGTATTCATAAGGTTCTAAAACTATCATTAATATTGGGGATTTGAAAACTGTTCAAATAAAAAGAAAACTAATTTGTTGAAACTGGCAGATTGCTCACAATCTTCCAAATCAAATAGATTATTAAGATTTTTTTTACATGAACTGTTATGAAACTTGAGTATCGTTTAGTTCATACTGAATAATTATGATTAATAGCTTCGTCATTTAGATGAAATCAAAAAACAACTGTATTCAAAACATCAACAACATAATGAATTGATGAATATTTCTGATGATTTTAATAGCTAAACCCCTGAATACTTTTATCCAAAATAATCAAATAATCAAACACCTTAGATGTATATAAAGTGAATGAAAGTCTTGATTCCCCCCTAATTTTTGTAACTTACTTTAAATTGGTTTAGGAGATTTTGGTCATATAATTTTTGTTATATATACAGATTGCACAGATAGTCCTGGCAAAATTAAGTTGCAAAGGCAACTTAAACTGGAATGAATCACATAAAAACAGTAATTTACAAATATCACAGAATAAAAGTTGACCTGAAATATTTGTAGAATACTCAATAATAACAAACTGAAACTGTCAACAATATAGCCATCTGAAACAATGTTTGAAACCTCTGAAATAATTGGAAATCAAAATTCATATTCAACATGTTTCTTATAAATGTGTTTGATCTAATTCTAATAATTGTTGAATTACTGTTGAATTTATTCAAAAATGTAGTTTTCAAAAATTGTTTCAAACCAGCAATACATAAACAAATCTGTCAAAATACTCAAAAAAAATAACACTACAGCTGAATCTGAAAAGCTTTCGGAGTCACGTTATTTGTAAGAAATGGATTTGTATTATTCGTATTCTGTTTAGCTGCCAAATCCGCCCATTCAGCATCAAAAGGATCTTCCTTACTAGCTGGAAAACTTTCAGAACCAGTATCCAACGATACTGCTCTTGAATGGGCCTTTAAGGAAGGAGTCCTTCTAGGAGAGGTTCCATCCATTCGCGCAGGACTGGGCGAGGATGAATTCACTATTTCCAACCATTGCTCAGGCTTTGGCAATGTACTTGTAGAACTGACGCTTGAATTTACCGAACGCAGGTCATTTTTAGGACTGAAATTTAAACTAACTGGAGTATAACCAGCTGTAGTCTGAATAGGCACAGCCCTTATGCTATTGCTAATCGTTGTGAGGTTCAAGTTGAGGGTATTCTGGTTCACAGAGCTTTGATTATTGAAGTTGAAGTCGTCAGATCCACTATGAGTCAACTGACTCAAACCTTGAGAAAGTTGTTGGCACAGGGCAGTGACAGATTCTCCAGGAGATACCTCAGGTATTGGAGATACTGGGAGTTTTCCATTACTGTTCGTTGGGGAAGTAGGAGATTTGTAGGAGTTAAAACGAGCGGTGTTGCTAGGAAGTTCATTGACTCTGAGCGACATCTGTCTTTTGAAAGGAGAACTTTGGCCCAAAGTGCTGAATCTGTAATAAGAAGAGGGTTATTACTAGAAACAAATTATTACAATTTTATAATGAATTTGCCTGAGATACAACTATATTGAAATATGCTTTGATTTATTCAAGCATTCGATGGTTTTGAAAACAATGGTCACACCACTATATTTTAAATAGAAAAAATTCATTCGATTTAGTACTATACAAAATATACTTGTAATGAAAGAAGATATATTACAAATTGACAAGTAGGAACATCTAGGTAAAATCTGTATGAGACTGAAAAAATTCAAAGATATCAAATACTCAACATTGAGACTAAACCTTGTTCGATCTATGTAGAAATTCATATTGAATAAAGGATAAAGAAAATAACTGATTGTTTGATTTCAACTAACATGAGAATGTTTCAACAAATCGAAACAGTTGTAATAGACAAAAGTTCCTTTTGCCCTATATTCAATGACTCAATCTGTTCAAAATATGTTTTTCCGTTGATCAGCTGCCGCCCCCATACGAACGACAACTCTCAGAAGTTGAGAAACTTGTGCGAGCTAAGGACTAACGAGGTCTTACCTTTTAACGTGTGATTCAATGCATTTGAAAATGCAAATATATGCCTCAAATATATATTAACATTTTTCAATTTGCTAAATAATCTTACAATTGACTAGATAAAACAAATAAAAGGTCAGTAGATCCTAACTAAATGAATTCTATTGAAAAAATATATACTAACGATTTCACCTATGACATCGTTTGACATTGAACTCTGACCTATGACTTACTTTTTTGAGATTTTTCTGTTTGATATTAATCAATAGTATAAGGCTGAATAACCTAAAAAACACAGGGAGAGACACCAAAAATTAATAATAAGCGAAACTTTTCAAAATAATCCAGTTACACGTCAGGTTTGTGAGGGCGACAAATTTTTACTCCTAAACTATAACAAAACTTTCAACCCTCTAAGCAGAGTTTTCAAATTTTTCAAAATAGAAATGGAAAGTATGTAACACCCCATTGAAAGAACTTTTGATTACCTACCCATTGCTGTTTCGCTTCTGATAAATAGTCCACTCTTGAAAAATATGGAGTTTTGGAATTCAAACAACACATTTTTAGAAAAAAGCAATAGTTATATGCATTTTATCTAAAAATCTTACGATATTAATTGTGTAAATATCACAGAAATGTAGACCGATGAATTTCAAACATTTTGAAGCACTTTGTGTTATTTCGCTCCATACATTGATGATAGATCTTTGATGGTTTCCTAATGAGTCAGGTGGAGTGCGTTATTAACCATTTTCATGGAAACCACAAAACATCTAGAGGACTTGAATCTGGTTACTAAAAATTCCACTCAATTACACCCCTTCGTCATATCCAGTTCCTGTTGGAATATCATTTTCCCTTCATATTGTTCATTATCTATAGTATTAGTAAGAACTGGGTCAATATGAATGAATACACACACTCACACACAAACACATATATACAGATATAAATGTTAGTTTGTTTGGCCGTGTTTTGATAATGCATCTTTGGTAGCCTGATGATGTCTTTGTGTTTTATGTCATGATTGTCAATCCTGGAGTTACTATTATATTTATTTTTATGAACAAACAATATTCTTTCTAGAATTATAATGAAAGGTAATGTAAGTGTGACACCTATTTTATAAAGATAGGTTTTGGAATCAACTTTTTCTAAATCTCTCATTATCTTTTTTTTTGAGAATGAATACTTCACTTGTATGTGGGGAAACACCCCATATCAATATTCCATAGCATATCATTCGAAACTAAACTCCTTAGTAGCGACACAATTAATCATTTGGGATCTATTTGCGATAATTATTCCCTGAGTTTTATTTGCATTCAAGCATAGAACATTATCGTTTAAGTATGTCTCGCTTTTTGTCATTGTTTCATATGACAACTGATTTAATTCCTCAAATTGTTTGTTACTTATGACAAAAGTTCCATCATCGGCATATAAAAAACATTTGATGTATCAACATAAGTAGGAAGATTATTAATATAGATAATAAATAAAAGGGAACCAAGTACGGATCCCTGAGATACTCCATGTTTGACAATTTTGGTATCATATGTTATTATATAATATATATTGCAGCCTGTCTGTCAAAAAAAATTATTAGGTCATACGCTAGGTATACCTCTAATGCCATATTTTTCAAGTAAGCGAGTGCAGATACCCAAATCTTCATTATGGACAATGATGTGAACAATTTCTGTCATTGCTTGGGATGTAGATCTCATCGATAGAATTTTAGAGTGAATTTCAGGATGAAAAAAGGATCTAAAAAAATCCAAAAATACCAGACCTTGTTCAAATTTTGAGAACTGCAAAACCACAAAAATTATCATACAAAAACATTTTTCATTACCCTTTGATAATATTTGGATTGGAAAACTCTCTAGAAGCGATAATCTAGGGATGGAAAGTTAATTGAAAAAAATTAAATGAAGCACCAAAGAAAATGCTGAACACCTTCAAAATTACTTATTTAGATATTTATGTCAGTAGTTTTTACTGTACTCGATGATGAATACTAGAATAGGGTGACTCAACTAGGCTTATTGGTTAAATAAATGACTGCATGTATTATTAACAATCAGTAAAATGAATAGTTTCCTTGAAAAAATACCTTCTGTCAGTTTTTTACATATTCATAATGTAACTTTTCTAGAGGAAATATCTAATAGTCAATCTTTTAATAAATAACTTTAAAATTTCTTGCAGGAAAATTATGACCAAGAGCCAGTCGAGAGTAGGGTAACTGCAGTTCATTACCATTCCGAGTATGATGTTTATGTATCATGTTATTTTCAATGTAGCTTGATTCCTTTTTCTTGATATTCATTGTTATTTTGAGGATATACAGTGATGGCAATGTTAAGAGTGACAGTTCAGTGACATAGACCTGCCATACATCTTATTATCCTTTTTTGCACTGTGAATACTTTTGTCATATAGGCGGAATTTTTCCAAAAGGCTAGCCCATAAGACATTGCAGACTGTATGAGTCCAAAATACGTCAGTTTGAGTACCTGTAATGAAACAGTTTCCTGTAACTGTCTCATTACAAAAAACAAGCTACTCATTTTTGAGGTAAGATTTTCTGCATATATTTCCTAAGTCAGTTTTTGATCAATTGTGATTCCTGAGTATTTGATATGATTGACCTGCTCTATAAATTTATGTTCGATTCTTATGATGGGACTGTAATCATATGAAGTATTTTTTTTAATGGAAGACCATGAATAATGTTTTATTTGTATTAACTAGTAAACCATTACTTTTACAACAGTGTGAGAATTCTTCTGTAGTTTTGTTTGCGACTTTTATCGAGGGTGAAAGGTTGTTTTATGCCATTATTTGGCTTGTATCATCTACATATATTATAGTTTTATTTGATGACAGAGATGCAAGTACTATATCACTCATGAAGATTATGAAAGATAGAGGGGCCAGCGTTGAACCTTGTGGGACTCCTATTGTAACCAGGGCAGTTACTGATTTTACCGAATCAATAACTACTACCTGGATCTTTTTTTTAGATATGGGGCAATCCAGTCATTGGCTACCACCCTAATCCCCATTCGGTAAAGTTTTTCAAGAAGTAATTCGTAATTAACGGTGTCAAAAGCCCTGGTAAGATCAAAATATAAGCAGACTGGAAATTGCTTCTCATTAAGGTTCATGTATAAGTGATCACACAGTTCATTTATCACAGTGATCTTTTCAGCCTAAAGTCGTGCTGGCAATTAAAAATAAGTTTGTGATGATCAGCGAATTTACTCAATCTCATAGAGTAGCTATAATCAATTTTTTTTGCTAATTGTGATTGCAAAAATACGTTTCTGTATTTGTTTACTTCATTTTTTGATATTTTGTTTTTATAGATAAGGACAGATTTTCATATTTCAAGCGCATCCTGATAAATCCCTTTTCAGAATGATTTGTCTATAATGACACTGACAGCCCTCAAGGTTTTCCCATGTATTTCATCTATACCTGGAGTTGGCGTTTCTGTTGTTTTTATTATAATCTCTTGAACCTCCATTGGAGCTCATCATAGTTATTGATTTCCAAACAATAAAAATCATGGTAGTCTAATAAACATGATAATTAAACGAAATTGAAAGTCACTCATTACATCAACACATAAATAAAGTAACTTTTACTGTATTTTTTTAATTTCCAGTGGGCTCGAAAATTCTAAGCAATATTGAGAGATTTACAGAAGAAATTTAATGATTCAGAGATCTGAAAGACAACAAACTGAAATATGACTCAGATTCAAGTGACAGAATCGAAATTTGGTTAAAAGATTTAAAAACGGAATAACTAAAACTGAAGTTTTGAAGATTGGAAACAATGAATTAAGGACTCAAAATTATTGAAAATAATTGGTTGTTGGATATTAAGGAAAAATGTTCCCCTGATTAACATTTTCGAATTATCATAATCCTTCTTTAATGAAAAAAAGTAAAAATATCAATTTCAGAATGATAAAAAGTAAATGTAAAAGTAAAGTTGTTAATTTCAATCGTTCAATAAATACTTAGCAACGAATAAAAACTCTACTACTGCATTAATGAAAAATTGAATACCTACCCTCTACAACTTCCTTGCCTCTGTAACATGCTAGGAGTTGCATGAGGGCGTTCAATGGCAAATGGGTTGACGGGAGGAGCTTTCGGAACATCTATACCTCTTTCCCTATCCAACATCTCTGTTAAACTTTGCTGTCTGAAAGAACCATTCCTTGTGAATGTGTTGTTACTTTTGTCAAACATCATGGTTACTCCACACTCCTTATCCCTTTTCTGTTTCCTGAAAAAATAATTTTGGGTTATGTTTTGAATTGTTATTTCATGAAAATGTATATCAAATAACCATGGTTTTTCTCCTAATGACAACTTGGTGACGTTCGCGTCAAGAAAAGTACACAGTTCTGATATGTGAGATGATCGTTTGTGGTTGGACTATTTCTGTGCCCAAGAATCGAATTCAATATTTAGTTTTTCAGGGTTTGTTTAATTTTTTTTTTCATATTTCATCATTTCACTTTCTTAGAGGATGTTCTACCCTGCATCGAATCAATACAAAACGCAAATCGAAAATACTTCGCCTGCAAGTAATCAATAATTTTTTTTAATTATTGGTTCATCAGAAAACTTCTCCACTATATCAAACTTAGATAAAGCACATCAAATTCGAAAAACAAACTCTCGTCATATAGGAAGATTAAAAAATCAGCAACCAATGCAGTAGTAAACTATCTTTACATTTTCAAAGTTATTCGAAAGACTTTTTTGGTTGACAATATTTACTGGAATATAAATTGACGACCTAGTTATCAAATTACTTTTGATTACCTTTGTTGCCATTTTATCGATTTTCTCTTTGGGCAGATCAAAAAAAAATTTAATCATATGATAGACGTGTACATAAATGCTTCTTTCCTTGGAAATAACTACAAAAATGTAAAAATGTTACATTATCCCTTCATCCACTCACCCCTTCAATTGGAAGAGGATTGAGTGAAAATCTTCTATGGAAGCAAGAAAGAGTGACTCGTCTTACTTCTCATTCAAGGAGATGTAAAATGGGGAAAAATATAATGCAGAATTAAAATAAAACATTTACTGTAATTAATTATTGTGTTTCTAGAAAATGAAAATACAGATTATAGGATCGAGCAGGAATTTTTTGCTTCAAAACAATTTGAAGAGAAGTTTGCGAGAAAGTTAAACCTTGTGAAATAATCATTGATGAGGAAAATTTTATTTTTGGGGTAAGTCTTAATGGTATTATTAGAAGAAATCAATAGTAAAAGTGAAATGGCCAAAAATAATTTCGAAAAGACATCCATTTGGGCACAAGCTCCGTTGCAGGGTGGGTTTTGCATGCTGCTAAAATATGTCATTAGAATAATTCACCAATTGGGTTGGCCACAGACATGTAAAAATTCACCCACATTGAACAGAGCTTTCACATAATCAAATACAAAGCCAACATGTTCTTTTGACATCTTTTCAATGTCAGCTAACTCACGAAACTTCACTTTTTGATCATTGAAAAGGATTTTGTGTTTTTTTTTTAATGTTTTCTGGTGTCACTGCCTCATTTGGACTTCCACTGCATTCTGCATCATCGGTGTCTCTACGACCACGTTTGAAGTTAGCAAACTGAAAAAGCGGTGAATGCAATAAGACTAGCACCATCTATGTGTTAGACCCTAGACTTTTCAGCTTGAATACAGTTAATGATGTTATCTTTGATAATATTTATAAATGGAGCTTATATAAGGATAAATAAAAAAGATGTTGGACATCAACTAAATAAATTGAACATACTGTATTGAAATGTTTTCAAATTACCTTTCCAGACAAACAGAAAATGCACAACCGACCGCATGGGAGAGTCTTTCTCCGCTTTCCCTAAGCGCCAAAAATCCGTGACACATCCATCTCCTTGTTGTACCATCTCTACATATGTAGCTGAAACCACGTTCATGATTTCTATCTGGTGCACAGAAAGATACTTTTTCTATCGTTTGATCTACTATCAGTCCTTTAGTCTCCTCTTCAACAACTCTCAGACCATCACCACTAACATGAAGAACTGCTCTCACAGGCCTTCTTCTAGATCCCTGAAGAGAATAAAACAATAATCACTTATTATGATCAGTTCGGAACTCAGTAGAAAAAAAGCATGTTCTCATTTAAGCTAGCATAGAATAAACACAAACACTACTCCCACACACCAAGACTGCAACACTCTTTTCAACGAATGTTTGTTTCATTAACCAAGTTGGCGTCATCGAAGTGTTGCAATTCTGGTGAGTAAAAGCAGTTTTTGTGTTAGATACAGAATGATATATTCAATTAGCATGTGATGAATTCAAAAACATTGTGAATGCTTCCATCCATATGAGTATATATAGGTTCAAATATGTCATGTATTCTGATACCATCATTCTGACAATAGCAGGGGAGAATTTTTCGTTATCCTTGAATTATTTCCTTCAAAATAAAAAAAAATTGCTACACTCGAGAATGTCGAAATGACGTTATTTTTTTACAACTTTGCTGCCCTCCCCTTTCTTTACATCACTCTCAAATTATCAGATTACAGGAATATACACTTTTTAGCAGGTAATTAACTCACCCTACCTTAATCTGACGCGCTCAAGAATTTCTGATGATCAATTTTTTTTACTAATCTGATCCTGTATCCCTCACATGCGGCCTTATATATGGGGCTCATATTTGGTGGAGGTACTTAACCGGGTACAAGATATCCCCCTGTATATTAATCTGCCGCGCTTTAGTACATCCCAAAATCCCCGCTTGGGCTCCCCTATTACAATAAACAGCATTTCAATACGCTCCTTGACTCTGAATTGTCCTAATATTACGAAAGAAAGTATATCTCACGGTACTGAGAAAGGTGGTGGGCAGTGAAATATTTCATGTGGAATAAAATCACCTTTCTTGTTGTAGGATTGTTGTAGGAATGTATAAGTCCAGCTGGATAATCTATGGTTCTCAGTTGTTACAATGTATATATAATATTAATAACACAGACAGGTCTGAAGCTAATTTGAGAGTCCCCCTGTTCTCCCTAAATGATATACTTTTCTGAAGTATAACTGATGGTGGTTACAAATTAACAATATTTTCACTTGATAACTAGGTTCATACTTATCAGTCTCTTGTTAACTATTTTCTTCAGATTTGTTTGTTAAGGAGTATGTAATCTAGTGTTCAACTAGTAGTTCGGAAAGCATATCGAGGATACCAAGTTTAGTACCCACGTATTTCATATCAGAAATTAGCTGGGTTCAGAAAACTTTAGACAAATAAATTTGAATTTGTTTATATATGAAATATATACCTACATACATATATGATATTTACCAAAGAGTTAAATTGTGAAAGCAAGGGTAGGAGGAGAAAAACTAAGTAAATATATCAGTTTTGAAATATTTTAATTTCAACAAGTATATGACTCCCACTGAAGCTGCTTGATACTGCGAATAAAATTTATTTTTTTTCATTGATTGAATAGAACTGGCCAATACTTGAAGCAAGTCAAATTGAGATTGAATTGTAGGATATTTTCAAATTTAATTATTTCGAAAAAAAAGGAGTTAAGAGATATTTCTCTCACTGTTGGAGATATTTGAGCACATCAATTATTTGAAAGAAGAAAAAAATGCGTATTCCCTATTATCTGTTTCATTTGACGTGGATTGGAATATTTAGATCATAAAGGAGATTCTGGAGGACCAAAAGTGGATTGAAAATTCATGTTGCCTCAAGGTTCTCGAAATAAAATTCTAGTTGATAATATGGAATCAAAGAGTGTTACTACCACAATATCTAACTTACATGCCTATCTGTCTAAAATATTCCAAAGAGTACCCAAATCAGCTTCGATTTATGTCATAGTTTCTAGGTAGTAGCACTGATTTTTAATCTCTCTCAATTTTGATTTTGAGTTATTCCATGTTCATTACTTTCTGCTTGAATGATAAATTTACACCATGAGGTACAGCTAGGATATTCTGATACGAACTGTTGTTCGGCTGAACTATAAAATTATTAATGAATGTATAAAATGCAATTCATTTTCGAGCTGGGAAAATCTTTTCATGAAGATTCCTCAGAATGGAGGTGCGAACAAAACTTATGAATTGCTTCCCTTATCAAAAACAACAATTCAAACTGAAAAGCTACAAGTTCATGTCAATGTATAGATTCGAATAAGACTAGCTCCCTCAGTTGAGTGAGCTGGTAGTTAGTATAGGCTTTGCAACTGACCGCCTTGAGGAGGGTCGTTTATCTTTGATGTTCGAGTATTGAGTTCTTTGTCGATCCCATAGATGGCGTCTTCACAAAGGGAGGTGTAGCGCCCTTCTTTATTTAGGCTTGCCCTTTGAGGGCAGTTTAGTTCAGTTATTCATTTGTGGTTCAGCCTGACATCACTGATGAGACCTATGACGTCGAAGCAGTGCTGTCTGGTTTTGAACTTTATCTGGTTTTTAATCTTATGCCTTGTGAAAGACAGAGGACGAATCCCGTCGGTGGCCGAAGTCGAAGCTAGGTTTTGCAACTGACTACCTTAGGGAGCCTCGTTTAAATTTGATATTCGAGGATCTGTCGATCTCTAGATGGCGTCTTCGTAAGTAAAGTAGCGGATGGTGACAATATTGCTCTATAAAATATTGAGTTCCAGAAAGACTATTTCTAGTTATAATCTCAATACGTTATCAGAATTGGAATTAAAACAATAACTGACAAATATAAAACACATAAGCAACAGAGAAATATCGTCATCTTCAAGAAACATAAAACTTTCTATATCTCAATCCATCTCCACTTCAAGCAATTATTCTAATTGTCCTACATCATACAAATATTTCAACACAAACTGTTTGCTGTTTGCCTGAGGATGACGATTTCGTATCCTCCCATTACAGTGACAGAGATAATCACCATATCTCAGATTATTCAAAGGAAGACAGTAGGGGGAGCAGGGGAGGTAAACAGAGCGTAACAAGTTTCAACAAGATTACACTAATAACTCATCTTTCAGTCAAAAGCTTTGAACTTAATGGGTTGAAAAATATTAAGAAACGTTTCTTGAACAACTTAATCCAATGTCTATCATACACAAGATGGTTGCTGAAGTACCTTAAAAATGATACCTACATTAGAGACATCCACACTAATATTTCTAGTATGATGGGTGCAGAAGTTATCAAAGAACTGTAAATGAATGAATCTTATAGAAAATGTATCCTAATAACCTAATATACAAACAATTCTGACAGATGAAAATATACTCATATCAATTGAAAACAAATCTTAACATTATGAACATATACATAGGCCTGTAAACATAAATAGAACATAAGATGATAGTGACGGATCAAATATCAGTGGTTAGATCTTATTTGAATAACTAGAGTAGTTTTCAATTCTTTAATATTTTTCACATCCTTTTTGTGATAAGGTAGTTCATTATTTTTTAAATATGTGATAGATATAATTTTATTATCAAATAAAGTCCAATAGAATTCTTTTTATTTGACAACTCTTATCAAAAAAGGTTCTTATTAATAAACTTGATTTAACTCCAAAAATATTGTCAGATATCAACTAAATAGAAAACTTGTATAGAGGGAATAATGAAAACATACATTCTAAATCTAACATTCTCCCCTATTTTTAAATAAAAAAAATTGAAATTTCAAAATGATTCATTATAAATTTCACTCGAAACCATAACGACGCGGAGCTCTGAGCTCTTTCTTGTCATGCTCTTCTGTTTTTTTAAATTATCTTTTGGAAGGTATACCAGAGGACATAAATAGAACCATCAAGAGATTTAAACAAGTCTTAATGAAACTGAATGAAAAATTGTGCAACAAAAAAAATCATAAGAGTCCTGGCCAAGTTATTTGAGGATGGAAAACTTTAAAATTGTGAACGGTTTGGCAATTATTTAAAATTTAATTTGAAGTGTAATTCTGTGACCACTCATTGATAACCTTCGATTTCTCCTGTAATCAGCCATTCCTTATCCCACAAAATACTCACAAACTAAGATGTCACAATGCTTTACAAAAAAAAATCTGAATGAACAGGGAAAACTGACGTGATCAAAGAGCAAAGGTAAAAGTACATACAATGGATCTATCAATTAATAAGTTTTCACAAACTTCTCTGATACATTTAACGAGTTTTCCTCCAACAGAAAGTTGGAGAAATTTTTATAGATACACTGAATTTTAGTGAATTGTAGTGAAACTGTCCTCAAATTATGACTGAAGGGAATTTTTATATCCACTCCAATCGATAGCTTTTGAAACATGATATTCCACAACTGGCCTTGTATCTGTTCTCAATATTAAATTGAATGCGTCTGTAGCTTGAACAGGAAGTTTCAGTACAAATAGCCCAGTGTCGTATCTCGTTCAGAAAATATGAACTGGTGGTCAAATGTAATACCTCCTGCCTATTATTAGTAATAAGTGATGGTTCGGAGCCCTTGTTAATTACAGGTAGCACTTTCCCATCGCAACGGCTTAGGCAGCGTGAACTTGGGTTCGGACTAACGTTTCAATATTGTGCCGGCTGTTTCAAGAGTGGAAATATAAGGTAAAATTGCAAGGACATCATTCTGTAGAAGTTATTCGAAAACCACTATTTCTGACAATCAGCAGGGTCCTTCTAACATCATTCAACAGTGAAATAGCATGTTAACTGCAGTTGCTATGAGGCCCACTGGAAGCTTCAAAATGTATTTCTGACTCAACCCCAAAACTTTGATGTTATGTGGTTTAAAATAATATCACAGAAGATCACTCAATTCATATGCTGCCTTTATCGACCACCAAGCGATACACCATTGTCTTTCTGCAAATCTATCATCCCAGCGCCGAAATTTTCATATTCGGTGTCTTCAATGTCCACAATATTGAATGACTTAAATTTTCAAATATCAACGACGAACACGGTGGGGATCTGAGGCTTTTGCAATAAGCAGCAGACTTACTCAGATTATAATTGAGCCAACCAGGATTCCTGACCATAATGCAGAATATACCTAACAATATACCAATAACAATATACCTAGATCTATACCTAACAACCAATCCAGAAATTTACACAGACACCGTAAGGTCTGTGTTAGGATCTTCTGATCACAAACTCATTTCAGTGTTGAGTAAATTACCGCGCAAAGTTTGGAATTACAGTTCTGCTGAGTGGGAAAATCTTCAAGACAATTTTCGAAATTTCCCCTGGCTGGATGTTTGTTTCAGCTCTAATGATCCATCAACTTGTGCTTTTGAAGTCATAGAAGCTTTTCTATCATCCATGGATGTATATATTCCTTTTTAAATGAAACGAACTTTTAACGGCAAACCTTGGTTCAACAAAGATTGCGAGCAAGCTGTCTCCTTCCGGCAGTGGCACAAATATTCCAGTACCAAAAACCGAATTAGGTTTGTTAATGCTTGCAACAGCTGCAAACCTATAATAGATGAAATCAAAAAAATTCAATATCAGAGATTAAGGGATAAACTGCTTGCCAATCCCAACGGGTCCAGATCATTTTGGTCGGTAGCTAAAGCTGTTAATCAAAACTTTACATAATACACAATTCCACCACTAACACAAGCGGATAGTTCAATTGCAACAACAACCATTAAAAAAGCAAATCAACTAGCTGAACAATTTACATCCCTCTCCACAGTCGACTTTCTGGGAAAGGCACCACCCACTATTCCCACACTAGAATCCACAATGCCGGAAATTACTTTTCGACAACGTCTAGACAGGCGAATTTTTAAACAGCCCAATATCAACAAACCGTCTTGACCTAATAGTGCCCGTCATCATAATTAAAAAGTGCGACAATGAACATGCACCAGTGTTTTGCAGACTTTTCAACTTATGTTACAAGAAAGGGGCTTTTCCTTCTTGTTGTTTCACATTCAGTCTATTCCCAAAAAGGGCAAGAAAAATCTTCCAAACTCACCTCTACGGTTTATATTTCCAAAACATTCCGTATAGCCGGAAATAACATCGGCTATTGATAAGAAAATAATCAATAATCTTTTCCACTTTCAGTTCCAAATATAAAATGCTATACCTACATATGGCATATTTCGTCGTGAATGTGACGAGTAAGCGATTACAACGGAACATGCCCACCTATCAATTTTTTGAATGAAAAGATAACTATGACGTATCACCATAGTGGGGTCTTATCGAAAAACGGTGAAGTTGCTGAAAGTAATCAGTCTATTCCAATCATCAGCAATTGAAGTAAACCAGTGAAATAAGTGAAATCATTGTAAAATGATATTCAAGTATAACTGTTTTAAGATGTATTCTTAAGTCTTTGAATGCAGCTGTAGTTAGGTGGAGTACCAAGGGGGCCGATAGGTTAGGTGAAGTACCAAGGGGGCCGAGGGGCAGAGTTCCACGCTAAAATCGCTACTATACTCGTTCCATCCTGCGTCGATTTCGATGACGCTGATAGGTTACCCCCACTCCCATTGCGCCAGAACATACGTTGTTACACTACTACCGTTGTATACAGAATGCTGTCTATCGTTTTAGCAAAAAATGTTTTTCATAGTCACCATTTGAAAAAAATTGGTGAAAAAATAAAACTTCACTTAGATGGCCATGACTTTGAATCTAGATGTATTTTTTAATGGTCAAAAACTTTTTTGAATAACATTTTCCAAGATTTTTCAAAATAAGAGTACTTTACTCTTGTCACAAAATCAAATATTTCAAGGTTCCTCGTATATAACGTGTGTTTTACTGTATTTTGTTGATGCATGTTTAGTTTTAGGGGAAGCGTAAACTTTTATTAAGAATAACTTTTTGTCGAAAAACCCTTAATAAATAAGTTTCCCATATGGTGCATACTTTGGAGATGACACTGTATGATCATTCATAAATGTATTGAAAATTATGTAAACATTCTTGCAAACTTTTCAAACGTAAATCTTTGTATTCATATTCTGTTTTTTATACAAAAAAACACACCGTCTAGTTATAATTTTCAAAAATTTTCTGTGTTTAATTTACATAAAATTTCAACATTGAATTTTATTTTTAAAATTGTTACGTTGAGAGTGTGCCTGAACTTCTAATTTCTTCCTGCTTTAAAAATGTTGCCGAACTCACCTTCAAAACTTTGAGGGCCTCTTCACAAACTTGCATACCCCTTGAATCAAACACTTCAACACAACCAAGATATTTGACAGCGAAAGTACATGTTCCAGATTTGACAGCTGCATCATCTGCCTGCCACTGATGTGGCTTGGAGCTTTCGGGAATCCTATCCTTCCGTTTGCGGAATGAATCCCTGAAGGATCTACGAAGCCTGTCCATCTTTCGAGGGGAGCGAAGGCTCCTTCTCTGAAAAGAAACAAAATATGAGAAATATTTTAAATACATTTGTTTTAGATTTGTTTTTGAATGGAGATTTTTTTTTCAATAGAAAATTGTACAATAACATATAATTCATTATAACATTAAAATCAACAGTTCAAAAATAAATTTTCAAAACGCTCAAAGGTACGAACTCGTTTCCTCCTTTCCATAAAAGAGGATGTATGCATCTCCACTCACAAGCGATTTTGGTGAAATTGGTGACACGTGTGAATCATTGTATTCATGCCACGTGCCAGTATAAGGATGTCTGCAGAATGCTGTATAATGTCCGCTGTAGGTAGACCCACTGTGATTCGAAAGTGCATATAGATTATATGTCTGCTGCATAATTGTTCATATCTAATCCATCTAGAGGAAATTCGATGGCAACATTTAACTTGCCTCTAAATATTTCTGCTAGAGAAAATCTTTTGAAATGAATGACTAAAATACGGGGAAACTTATGGATCGATTGAGACTTTGTACATTTTCTTCTTTCTTTGCAACTTGAACACGTCGGTTTTTCGTATCCATCCAAAGTTTCCTTTCTTGTGAAGAAATCCAAGCACTGTGATAAATACAATTGGCCAGTTCTTTGTGGTATAGGGAGTGACAAATCCCAGAAAGGATCGAAGGTTACAGATTAGTGTCCTCAATGTGTGCACTTCATCGTGGATTTTAATTTACCAACTAATATATCTAAAATCTTAGAGTTATATGTACTCAAATAAATTAGCCATGACTCTTATGCTTTTCCGCGAGAAAAGTAACCTAAAGAAAGGGTAGAATTATGATATACCGATATTGCTCCCATAATAAAGGAAAAATTTATTTTTCATTATTTGAGTTATTTCTGGTGGAGTAAAAATGAATCTCAAAGTTGAATGTGACATGGTTTTGAAAATAAGGTGGGCTAGATTATTAAGAATTTTAAATATGAAAGTATACCATTGTCACATATAAAAGTCTTTGTGATACAGAAAACCAATGTAATGAATTCAACATTAATAGAAGTATACTGATTTGTTTTCAACATAATTTTCATTCCTATATTCTGCCATTTCTTTAGTTGCGACAGTTTATTAAGGTTGAAATAGAACTGACAATAATCAGAACGTGGTTGTATTACTGACGTACATCCAGTGATTATTGTTTCCATAGATATATTACCAGAGATTTTTGGAGTATTGACCCATATTTCGTAGTTATAACCATAGTTATAGATCAGATTAGATTGTCGGGGAGCTAGCCCACTGCCTGATTCACTGCGACATTTCCAAATCTATTGTGATGCTCCTTGGTTGTTAGAGCTCATTGTCTAGTTAGATCTCTTTGATGAGACTCCATAGCCTTGACACGGACCCCTTCATATAGCTGGCAGCCTCTGGTTTCTCTTCCCCGCATCTTGCGTGTCTCAGCCTTGCTATCGCTTCGCATTTACAGAGCACACGCAGTGCGGTTTCTTCCTCTTCTCAACAGAACCTGCATTGGGTTTCTTCTGTTAGACCCATGTTGCTCATATGTTTCCTGAGTCGGCTATGCCCCGTTAGTAGACCCACTATTATCCTTACAACCTTACGGTTGTGGTTTAGCAGGTCTTACGTGAATCTGGGCGAAGGTTTCTTTATGAACTCTTTCGTCTGCGTCATTCCTGGGAGCTTATTCCACCAATATATCGATTCGGCTTGGATCCATGAATTTATGGATGCCTTTATACATGCTTTCGCTACCCCGCAGAATTGTTCTGGGCCGATGCGCCTTCACGGGCTAGAACATTGGCCTCCTCGTTGCCTTTTTGACCCTCATGTCCGGGTACTCAAGCTAGAATGACCCTATTTTGGGTGCTTAGCTTCTTGAGTGCGCTCAGACAGCTTCCCACCAGTCTTGAGAAGACTTGAAATGAGCTGAGCGCCTTAATTGCCGTCTGGCTGTCGGAGAAAAAGGCAATGGTTTTATTTGTGACCTGTTTATTTTCCCTGCCTTTCCATAGCATGGAAACTTTCATACGCATAACTAAAGAATATATTCAGAAACACACGAAAAATATAAAACTGAAGTCCAACAAAATAAGAAGAGCGTGGATAATACCAGATATTTTGAAAATGTTAAATGAAAAAAATGAGATATATAATAAATTACAGACGGATCCTGGCAATACTACACTGAAAGAGAGATACAATATTCTCAAGAATAACCCCAGTCGAAAAATCAGAACTTAAAAATAAATTACATGAATGAAATCATTTCCAGAAGTCCCAATACCTCTAGCGGATTATGGAATGCGATTAACGAAATCTGTCCAAAACCAAATTCCATAACAAAAATAGAATCTCTGGAGGTTAATGACACAATCCTTAATTCTAAACATGATATTGCAAATCAATTCAACATATATTATAGTGAACTGGGACAAAAATATGCGTCAAAAATAACGGCACTACCAAATTTTTCGGAAAATATCGACAATCTAGGTAAATAGCATATTCTTGAAACCTGTGAGTGAAGGAAAAGTAATGGACGTGATAAGTAATTTGAAAACAAAAAAATCGCCTGGATGGGATTCTATTAGATCTAAAACGGTAATAGAGCTAAAAAATGTCATTACTGCTCCTCTGGCATTTGTAATAAACACGTGTTTACAGCAAAGTAAATTTCCAAATTGCTTGAAGTTAGGAATCATCAAGCCCTTGTACAAGAATTGAAAAAGGCAAAAATCGAAAATTACCGGCCATTCTCTTTGTTGTCGGTGTTTTCTAAAATATTTGAGAAAATCGTGAAGACACAAATGTTGCATTTTTTGAAAAATTTAGAGTTCTCTCCAACAACCAGTTTGGATTTAGGGAAGGTCGAAGTACAGAGGATGCGATATATGTTTTAACCACTGATATCTAAAAGGCAATGGACAAAAAATTCCATTAATTTGCGATTTTGTAGATCTATCAAAAGCCTTCGATACAGTGTGTCACAAACGGCTTCTCCAAAAACTTCAATCCTATGGAATAAGAGGACCCGCATACCAACTAATGGAAAGTCATCTGTCAGAACGAAAACGAGTTACAGAAATCGATGGAATAGTGATTTCCCAAGGGCAGTTTCTTATGGAGTTCCACAGGGAACGGTTCTTGGACCTCTATTATTCACTCTTTACATAAACAGTCTCATGACATATCGATCTACAGGTAAAATCATCAGTTTTGCTGATGATATGGCAATACTTTATGAGGACAAAACTTGGACAGATGTAAAAAATAAAGCCGAACAAGACTTACATGGTATATGTGACTGGTTCAAATTCAACAGTTTAACAATGAATGATGAAAAATCATACTATTTACCATTCACTTCATATTCCAACTATTTACCAGCATTAGGTCCTTTGGTGGTGAGCAATATAACACACATTCTAGAAAAAGATAGGTCGAAGTACTTAGGAATAATTATAGACAGGCACTTAAGATGGGACCTTCACGTTAATCATGTTAAAAATGAGCTAAGGGGATTGCTTATCAAATTTAGATATCACGCTGACTTTTTGAGTACAGATAACTTGAAAACATTATATCTCGCACTAATATACTTCCAGTTATCATATGAAATATTAGGATGGGGTGGCGTAGCTCCATGTAATCTGCATAATTTAAACGTTATGCAAAAGTGGATTTTGAGGATAATTTACAGGAAAAATATTACTTATTCCAGTGATTTACTATTTCTGGAAAATGGCATTTTTGATATAAGACAAATCTTCACTTATCGGATTCTAATCAATATCTACAGAAACAAAATAAAATTACAAGCAATTGAACATCATCACAACACGAGAACAAAAAGTAGATATATCAATGAAACGACATGTGGAAAAACTATCGGTCAAAGGTCAGTGGAATTTTTAGCTCCAAAAGTTTATAATCTACTTCCTGATGATATAAAAAAGGTTAAATCGTATACATCCTACAAACTCCATGTGGTTGAAGTGTACAGATAAAAAAGTTTTCAACGATCTCATAGACTTAAAACTACTACGCTAACTTACGAGTAACATACATCACATACATCAGACCAAATATTTATTTGTATGAATTATAAGAAAAAAGGAACTGAATTCAACATTTTCATAAAAACTTCCCGAAATTGACATTATTCAACCGAGTTTTTAGTTTTCCCTAATTCTGACATATTTCCCGATAAAAACAAACTTCTCAAAATTGACATCACTAAACCAATCTTGATAATTTCAGCACTCAGGCAGTTATATATTCCGATATTTATTCAGAAACTACTTCAACTGTATTCATTCACTTCATCATAACCGCAATCTTTCAGAAACAATTTTTTAATTTTAAATTGTATTTTTCTATAATTTTAAATTGTATTTTTGTATAGATTTGTAAACTCAATAAATGTCACGCACAAGCTCTATGAGCTTCAGAGACTTCTTATGTTTATTTCTGTGCTTGTTATATGTTCATCTTTCATCTTTTTATACATTTTTTTGAAATAAACATCATTATTATTATTATTTATTTTCATGTATCAATCAATACTTCCTAGTACTTCGTTCTTTTAACAGTGCAACTAAATTTATGATTTCATACTCAAATATGTACACCAAAATGATTTATTTTTTCCCAAAAAAGGCCTCCTTTATCGTAAATTTTCATTTCCGTTCTTCCGTAGTCCAACCAATCATGAACCAAGCGTAAACTTT
>NW_019290713.1:37968-74389 GCF_000500325.1 Leptinotarsa decemlineata
TTTGAGACTTATTTTTGGCATAAAAAGCAGGCAGAGGATTTCCCATAAAATTAAAGAAATTGAATGGCTCAATATGTCCAACAGGCGTAAATTACATATTCTTTGCTACTTCTACAAACTTTTGAAATACAAACAACCCAACTATCTCCATGATAAAGTCATATATAGAAAAGACATACATGATAGAAATACTCGACAAACTTTTTTTATCACCATTCCTCGACATAGAAAGGAAATTTTCAAACGTAGTTTTTCATATAATATTGCTAGTTACATGAATACGTACAAGATAACCGACTACAGTAGGTCGTGTTTCTCTTTGAAAAAATCCATGACTGTATGTTTGCGTGAACTACAAAAATGAATAAATAATTGAAAATATCTCCCAACTCAGAAAAAAAAAATTCTCACAGCGTCGTCATGCAACCTAGCGGTTTCACGACCTAAAGGAATCTCTGCCCCCACAAGTGAAAATAAATTATGAAAAGGGTTCCTATCTTCTCTCTCTCTCTCGTTTATATTTTTTTTCCTTTTTTTTTCTCTCGTCTTCTTGTTTACTGATACTAGTCAGTAAGTGTATTTTAGTTTTAAGTTTAGTTTGTAGTAAGGGTCTGAGTGGAAGACCAGTTTCTCTTTTCCTGGTGTTGAAAGAAAACTGAACTCTCACCTTTTATTTACCTAGTTTTTTTTTTATTGAAACTTAATACTGTTTGTGGGTTTGTGGTAAATAATAAACGTATATTATTAGTATACATCCCGAATGCATTGCCTATATATGCCTTCATATGTTCATTGCTATTTAGTTGCTTCCGAAATATCTAAAAATAATTGCATTGCCAAAAAAGTTCATGGGCATCTTCTGTTCCTCTCAAAAAGTGCGTAAAACAGTTGATTACAAGTTTTCTGTAGTTCCGATAGTACAGAAAGTAACGACGAATATATATAAAAAGTATAATTTTATTTATAACATCGAAATTACTGCAGATATCGTAATTTTCCATGGAACCAATTGGAAAGAATTTTATAGAAATCAATCTGAATATTGTTTTAGAAACGACAGAACTAAAATGAAGCATTTCAATTTTTTTTCAATTAAGGATAGGTAACCACTAAAATAATAATTTTGATAGACAATATATTAGGGATGTATTTGTCTGTGTATGCGATTTAATAAGAAATATATTCAATCTGGTAAACCAGAAAGGCGAAAAACGGCCTCCTTTCAGATCTTAATACTATAACTAGATCGATGATGCCATAAGAAAGAGTAGAACCTAGATCAATGAATGAAGAAGAGTCAATTTTCAGTTATTATTATCTTGTAATTCCAGTTTTTCAGGACAATTAATAATTAACAGCTGTGTTTCTTCCACAATGTACAATCTATATTGATAAAACCAACAAGACAAATGCACTCCGACTCGTCGATTTTTGTTTTGACGGAAACGGATTATGAGTATGTAATGAATTTCAAAGGTATAATATATACCTACGAAGTCAATTCAAATGGCATAAAAACTAAATAGTTACCGAACGTCGGCAGTTTCTTTGTATGGTATGGGCGGCGTAGTATAATTTTTTGTTCAAAATTAATTTTATTTTCATAAACCTACACACGGATTCTTATTAGTAGTAAAGAGTAATGCCATTAGTCTCTTTCATGTGTTCGGATTGACTTCATATAGACTATATGTAAAAAAAATGCTGTGTGATTCATTAGTGCTTTCCCAATTCCACTATTGTGATATTGTATATGGACCATGTTTAGATGGTTTGGATAGTCAGCGTATTCAGAAAATCCAGAACTGCTGTTTGAGACTTATTTTTGGCATTAAAAGCAGGCAGAGAATCTTCCATAAAATTAAAGAAATTGAATGGCTCAATATGTCCAACAGGCGTAAACTACATACCCTTTGCTACTTCTACAAACTTTTGAAATACAAGCAACTCAAATATCTCCATGATAAAGTCATATATAGAAAAGACATACATGATAAAAATACTCATAAGGAAAGATGGAAAACCGATACTTGTTGCCTACATTCTGAGATAATTTATGAATACGAGCTTCTACTGACCACGTAACTACTGAAGATTCGTATATATTCTCAATTCTCACTAAATTTATTAAACAACATCCATCAGGCTTTTCCAATGATATTTTTTCAAATATTTTTTCTGTACCAAAATTATTTTCAGTTAAGGAGAGGATTACTTACTCCAATAGATGACGCGACGTTAAGTGATAAAATTGACTTATTTCTTTGAATTAATTTCGGAATTATTCAGTTGGTTAGAGTTATCACTGTATCAAGGTTTTCGTAAACGATAAAATGAGATACAGCCACATCGTGATCCCTAATTAACGTAACATTTCCCTAATATTGTTTTTGTTTCACAATACTAAACTACTGTACCATGCGAATTGATGTGATATAAATTTATTGTAGATCAAAGCAAATGCCCATTTCGATCATTAACCTATACTATTGTATTGAGTATTGACTGCCACTATGAGGTCATGTTATAACGTACACGCTTCACAACACAACAAAAAAATATTTTTTGAATGTTTCCTACACTAAATTAGTCAATTTCTACTAATTTTGGGGTGATAAAAACGAAAATAACAATGAAAAATTTTTATTAGCTCTGGTTTTTGAGATACACAGTACTTAATCTTAAAGAGTAGTTATACTATACGTGAAAAGTGAAAGTACATAAAACAATATTGTTATGTTTCTTTTAGAATATTTTAAGTACANGTGATCCCTAATTAACGTAACATTTCCCTAATATTGTTTTTGTTTCACAATAGTAAACTACTGTACCATGCGAATTGATGTGATATAAATTTATTGTAGATCAAAGCAAATGCCCATTTCGATCATTAACCTATACTATTGTATTGAGTATTGACTGCCACTATGAGGTCATGTTATAACGTACACGCTTATGAATAGATAAGTATTCATAAGAAATTCAATCAATGGCACAAACAATTTCAATATCGGACTGTTAGACAATATTCCGGAGCAGAGTGGTTGCAAAGTTTAAAAAATTGATCAAAAATTGTTTTTTATGATACTCACTCAATGAATGAAAAAACTGATAAAAATGAGTCCTACTTTTAGCTGACACGTACTATTCTGAACATGTCAAATGTCACATTTTCAAAGAAATTAAAAAAAAAACTAGGTTGTCTTTGGAAAGTTTTTCTGTTCTCAATTTTATACGCTTCAACCAAATCTCAAGTCTCCAGTGTCACTTCGAAATTTTCCAATTTTTTTCAACTTTTTGGAATTTTGATACACCGATTTGAACGAAACATGAGACCTCCAAGCAATATGTGTCCAGAAAAAATTTTTAATTTAATCAGAAACGATGTGTCTCAAATTTATTTAGTAAATGAATAACAAATTGAATGACAGAGTTTGTTTTTTATTTTATCAATTGAATAAATCAATTAATATTATGGTTTTTTGCGCATTAGGCTGGGAATTAGGTTAATTTTTCAGATGAATTATTATTGGATAGAAAACTCATGAATTTAAGGAAATTAGTATTCTGACTGTGGAATGGAACCAAACCAAAAAATTATGGAATCAAATGTAGCTGAATTTTTGGTCAAATATAGGGGCGTATGAGGCTCACTATGACACGGGGCTCAGTATGATAGTATCATTATTTCCGTCTCTACCTAAAATTCTTTTAGCGGTAAGACGTTGTTCAGTCAAGCACAACCAGCCGCCATTTTAAATGCTTACAATTATCTTTGTTTATTACTCGCCGGAAAGAAATTTCTCCAAAAAATTGTTTATTTAGTGGTTTTTTCCTTAAAAAGACCTGTGTTGTTTTTTTTTAATCTTACAAGGAGGACTTAGGTAAGTTTTGTTTTATATATAGGTATAAAAATACTTATACTATTGGTTTATTACACATAACCTAACCAATAATTGATTTATTTTTTTATTTCGTATCGTATGGGGCGCTGTGCGACGGGGTATGCTGTGACAATATTGAGTTTAGTAGTAGTAGTTAGTTTGTTCACTTATTGGAGCTTTTCTTGAAAGCCTTCAAAAAATCTTCCCGTTGGAAAAATAAAAAAAATTTGATTTTCCACTTTGTTATTAATAATCAAAGACGTTAGATTTTTATTTGTTTAATGAGAGTAGAAAATCTGTTGAATATTTTAAGACTAAACAAAAGATAATTTTCAACAAAACAAATATGAGTCATTTTCTGATAAAACTAGAAAAACTAAACTTTGCATCAAAAAATATACTTCTGGAAACGCATTTGGTAATGAGGTCAACAAAAATATTATCTGAACACATAATGTGCATGGTCTCGTGTTTTTATCAGAAATATGAAGTTAGGATTATGTTTCGTTCAAATCAGTAGAACCAACGTTATGTTTCGTTCGAATCAGTAGAACAAACGTTTCATAGAATTAAAATATTGCATTAGAGATTTCAGAATTGAAAACTGAAAAAAACCCTTTTCCTGAAACATTTTTAGAATTCCCAGAGACAAACAAAATTTTGAAATTTTCTTTAAAAATGTCAAATTTGACAAGTATAGATAGCACGTGATATCTAAAGTGCTCATATTCTGATGAAATATTCAGGTAAGATTAATCCTAGTTATCATACTTCCTTGAATGAATTTAAATTCACAACCTCAGAATTTAGAAGAAAACTTGCTTTTCTANCACAACCTCAGAATTTAGAAGAAAACTTGATTTTCTATAATTTTTCTATAAGCTATTGCATAATAAAGTAGGTAATCGACACTTGTCAAAAAATTATCTGAACTGCAGTACATACTTCAATAATAGAAGGACTGATATATTTGTTTTGCCTAAACCTCGAACCAATCTAGGTTTAAATTCCCCACTATACAATATGTGTTCTCTAGCAAATTGTTTGAGGATTATAGATTTCTTTGTCAAATGTAATGTGAAAACTTAAAAAAAAAAATTTGAAATTGAGATGTCATCGTTAGAAATTCTTACTAATTGTAACTGGGAGTCAACTTGAAAGAAAAAGGCCCATTTGTCATTTTCAACTGAATGTGTCTTCGAATTTGATTTTGATTCAGGTAATTTAAAGTAACTTTAGTTTTAGTCATTGTATTATATTGAGAATGGTTATTTGATTAGTTTTTGATATTGTATTCGATTATTGGAACTGCTTGTTCTGCAGATTACTTAATAAATAAAATAAAAATAAAAAGTGACTGTGGTGTCATTGTACAGATTTTTGAATACTATTCTCTTCTTTTTGGGGGTCTATAAGAAGTGAGTGTTTCTATAGTTAGGTGAGTCAGTGAATTTATTCAAAATTACAAAAATTTAACTTTTAAAAGAACTAAAAGTATTTCACTTACTCCACTTTCAGCAAGGATGGCAAATTTGAGATATTGCTGCTGAATATGTATATGTTAAGTCTTATGAAACACAAACTATTCTGCACTGAAACGAAAGAAAAAGTGCAGTGTAATTCACACTCTTGCTTATCCAAAAATTGTATAAATAATGTGTAAAATGAATTGTTCAACAATCAGGGCGTTGTATTCATAATCCGCTGTTTTGATCTGCCATAGACGTCATCAGTGACATTCAGTTTGACGATTCCGACATCGTCTAATTGTTTGCAGTAATATCTGAGTTGGAATCCTCATTTACAGAAATTGTTTCTGATGTCGATTTCATTGATGGACACCATCCATTCGTACGTGGAGTCGTATGTCCATTTCTCAAGACTACTTAGATCTGAATTTACCTGTCACCATCACATACTACTTAAAGTAAAAAATGTGGAAAACTGTGCTTTTGCTGTAGAAGACAAAGAATTGCCAGTCCAAGTACGTCATTCCAAAATTATCGAGACAATTATCATAAATTGTATTCTTAAAAAACACAACTTGTGAACAAAATGGAGTCCAGGTAAACAATAAGTTTTACAATATATATAGAAAAATATTCGGGTTAGAAAATAGTTATAAATAAATTTAGTGCCTCTGAATTGAACGTGGTTGACAGTTTCTTGGTGTATAAAAATGAATTTTATTTTTTTCCGTAGAATTCAAATATTTTAACACCTTTTTATATAATGGAAGCAGGAATCTGCAACAAATTGAATGCCCTTTAGAATCATATTAAACAATAAACTGGAAAACAGCGCGATCTGAAAGATTAGAGAGAAAAATACACACCAAGTGGAGCTATGAATAATCTCGAAGCATTGAGAATGAGGTAGTAGTTACCTGAAGACGATAGTGAAATCTTACAGATTTTAAATCTAATTACCACTTTTTTGGACAATGGAAGTACGAATCTCAACATTCAACAAGAAAAATTGTTACCCACATTCGAACATAGCACAAGTGGTAGTTATTACAATCGTCGCTAAGAACACAGTTTCGCATCATTCCTATAATAGGTGCATAAAAAAATTACCCGAACTTAATTACAAATAAAATTGTACATGAGTCACTTCACTTTGAGCATTCGATTCGAACGATGTCTGACATCATAATTGTCATCGAACTCTACCAGGAAAAAGAGAAAGCAGCAATAGACCGAGAGTGACTCACGATTGTCATCAACACGGAAAAGCGAATATATTTCATGATATGTGAATAACTTCAAATGATTTTGAGAGATAAATCGGATCGTGTCTACATTACACATAATATGAATCACTCCACATATTGCTCCTTTGTGACTGCATAAAATAACGGATATATACTTATACAATTAATATTATTTCGATTGGAAAACAATGTTACTGATGACATTTTCGGCATGTTCTGTAAATACTATAAAATTCTCCATTTTGTTGCCCCCCCTATTTTATCCATATCAAATGAGTATTGAAAAAATTGGATTTGCGGAAGCTAATTTCACTTGAAAAGATAGTATTCTTCTCGCTCTATAACCCCTGTATAGCTACAAAAGAGAGCACTGGGATACTTATGCCATGTTAATCACCAAACTTCATGTAAACCCTTATTTACATCTCATTCACTTGATGCATATACAGGGTGGGCCATCGAAAATTTTACATGGAGGTCTTGGGTACTAATCTTGCAAACCCGGAAAAACGCTCAGACAGGTCGATTTTTATTGGGACGGAGGACAGTTTTTTCCCCATTCACAGCGTTGTCACTTCAATCCCGGAGCAGAGGGGTAAACAACCCTCGGAATTTTAATAGGGAATAGGGGAGCGAGTCGCACATCGTTTCAAAGATTTTGGAATTCTCCAAACAACGGTGTAGATTTTTTTAAAATTTGAACGAATTTAAAAGAGTTTTCTTCGATAATCAACTTTTTCAATATTGTCAATAGCAACAAATTGTTGTTCGCCACTGCTCAGTTGGAATGTATTTGGAACTCTTCCATTTGTTTCTTACGCTACGTTTTTGTTAATTTTTTAGTTCTTCTCTGATAAAAGGACTATTACAATTGAGAAATGGTTAAAAATGCTGTTTCTATTTCTCATTTTTATGTTAAAAGTGATATCTACCTTATTACTAGTATAGTGAGTGCCGTAAAGTGTTACTAAAGAAACAGTGGTTTACACAACTACAGAGAGGGTTGAGTTGATTGAACTGTACTATGGAAATAGACGTTGTGCTAGGACAGCCGCTGAACTGTTCAATCAACAACATGGGAAGAATGTGTCGCGACAGTATGTTTTCGATTCAATTGCAAAATTTGGCGCAACTGGATCTGTAGCAAATAAAAAACGGCAAATCGAACCACCAGTAACAAATGAGGCGACACAAGTGGCAATTCTGGGCCATGTTGAGCTTGACCATACTTTGAGCACAAAAAAGTTAGCATTTGTTTCCGGGGTGTCACGAACAAGCATTTGGCGTATTTTAAAAATCCACAAAATGCATTCTTACAAGATTAAATTAACGCAAGAACTGAATGAAGATGACTTCGATTGACGCTTGCAATTTTGCGAGTTGGTTAGTGAACGAGCGGTGGAAAATCCACATTTTGTTTTCAACATTTGCTTTAGTGATGAATGTTCCTTTTATCTAAATGGCACAGTTAATCGCCATAATTGTCGGTATTGGGCTGATTCAAATCCTCACATTTTTCATGAAGTGCATACTCAACGTCTACAAAAATTAAATGTATGGGCTGGAATTTTTGGTGACCGTATTGTTGGCCCATTGTTTTTAGAAGGCAATTTAACAGGACAAATGTATCTATAGCTTCTGGAAGATACTATTAATCCCCTTCTCACTGATCTGATATTATTGAAAATGACCACAATTATCGGGAGGATCTATTAATATTTCAACAAGATGGGGCTCCTCCGCACTATGCTCCGTCTGTTCGGCAGTATTTAGATCAGACTTTTCCGAATCACTGGATTGGGAGGCGGGGCACTATCGAATGGCCACCACGGTCACCAGACCTTTCGCCGTTAGATTTCTTTCTTTGGGGTCATTTGAAAAGCAGAATTGACTGTACTCCTCCTGCATCACTCGAAGCTTTACGGCAACGAATCGCAAATGAATGACACCAAATCACTTCAGAAATGCTCCACAATCTTCGATACTTTTTCCAGCAGAATCTCTATTATTGCATGGAAGCTGGAGGTGCTCATTTTGAGCATATGCTAACATGAGAATAAAGTAAGTAACTTCAACTCTAAATTTAATATGGTTCGTCCAAATTAAAAAAAATGTACACCGTTGTTTACAGAATTACAAGATCTGTCAAACGATGTGCGACTCGCCCCGTTTCCTATTAAAATTCCAAGGGTTGTTCACCCCTCTGCTCCGGGGTTGAAGTGACTTTCTACGGGAAAAAACTGTCCCCCTCCGGATAAAAATCGACCTGTCTGAGCGTTTTCTAGGATTTGCAAGATTAGTACCCAAAACTTCCATGTCAAGTTTTTGATGGCCCACCCTGTATAGCAAAACTGTGTTTGTCTCCCCATTTCTCAATAAAATTTTATTATACGCCACTGTACTGATGGCATATTGATTGAACAAATTATTGTCAGTGACATTACGATTGAAACATTCAGTAGGTAACTGTTTCTGGAAATGTCAGAATTTGTTTGTTAAAGTTAAAATTCCTTACTATTATTATTATTTAACGTATTGAAAACATGTTTACCAATCCAGAACACGTAGACTAGAGTAGTCTTAGTCATTTAGGACTATAGTAGTCTCAGTCATTCAGGATGAGGCTAGTCTAACTAGGTTAGCGAAACGCGCTTCGAGAGACAGTACTTTTGTTATGGGTTTCGAAAAGTATGCTAATCTGATTCATTTTATCCCAGAGGTTCTAAATTGTTCCTGTCAAATTATTAATGAATCTGTTTTAAAAAAAAATCTGTTTAAAATCTGTTTTTCCGTTAACCAGCTGTCGCACCCCTATGAACGACAATCCTCAGAAGTCGAAACTTGTGCGAGCTAAAGATTAACGATATCTTGGCTTTCAACGTGTTATTCCTAACACGGGTTGGACGATGATAGCAAGTGAAAATCGATCGTTCAGACTAGGGCTTGAACCACCGACCAACACGGCATTCAATTCGAGTGAGTGAACAAAGCACCCACGTCGAACCGCCTGGCTACCGACCGAATGCGAGTAAAATTTATTTTATAGTTTATTTCACCATTGTAGCCACGGTTGTAATTTTTACACAAAAAATTATATAGAAATTATCAAGGAAGTTACAACACTAGCGTAACAAATAATCTTCGCAGACGTTATTCTACGAAAATGCGAAAAATAGCCTCTAGGGACCACATCCTTATTGCACGAATTCATTTAGGATCAAGGAATAACGGAAACGCCGAATCTCATTCTATATTTAACCACAGAAATATAAACAATTTTAGAATTCAGCAGAAGAATTTGATGAAATTAACCAAATGTAACATGCAATATAACTATCTCATATCTCAAATGAAATAAAAACTGGAAAAAAAAACGAACATTTATCAACATACTTATCACTATCATACAAAACAAAACCTTCGCCAACTGATGATGTCATCTAAAAACTACGGACCTCCTGGATGACTTCAATAGGGAGTGGTTCATTTCGACAAACGACGGCAAGAAACATACACAGCACAGTCGGTGAGGTAAAACTGGAACAGTTCAGCTTAATGATTTCACTGTTTTCTCAAAAGTTTGAATTCAGACATCGCACACGACACCTGTAAAATATACTTGGCGAAATTCACAAAATATGTGGGCTTACGCAGGTGAAACAATCGGCACACGATAATGTATATACTTCGCTGAACAGGACGCAACTGAAATAAGTTATTTCTCTTTTTCTATTGAAAGAAACATGGAGTGAAGTTAATATAGTACCATGCAATAATATAACACGAGTAGGAAGTATTACTACACCACCTGAAGGCCATTGTCGTATATTTTGTGCAATATAAGAATATTTTTAATATTGAGCAATAGGATCACTGGCTGTTAATGAGTTCTGAATACAAGTTGGTCCTGCAAAAACAGAGTCTAGTTTTCTAGTGGAAAAATGGTAATTCTTGATACTATGAATAAAAATAGGATATAAACAGTTGCAAACAATATGGAATGTATTAGAATGCGTATACTATTTCACTGAAACGAGTTATTCAATTTTAGAGAAACTACTCTCCACCACAGGTCTTATGAACTATATAGAACGTGTCATCAGAGTTTTTTTTGCGGCAAAAACATATATTAAAATTACAATGCGGTACTATTCCACTGATGCGGTACTATTTCACTGAAACGAATTGTTGAATTTTTTAGATAAACTACCCCCGACCAACCCTCACCCGAGGCCTCACAAACAATATGAAATATATCATCATAGGTTTTTTGTTTTTTTGCGGTAAAAAGTTGAATGAGGAACTATTCGACTCAAAAGAGTTAATAAAATATTTAGAGACACTACTCCCTACCAAACCCCATCAGAGGCCTTAGGGTTCTTCGGTACGGTAAAAACTCATTTCTGAATTAGAATGTCGTACTATTTCACTGCCCAACACCCCCTCCCCGAGGCGTTACAAAATATGGGAAATGTAGCATCATGGTTCTTTTCCATTGCTAAAATTTTTTTCTAAAGCAGAATGTGGTACTATTTCATATAAAGAATTCACCACCAATTCTTTTTCATTAAATGGTTGATTTAAGGTTTTTTGACCCGCTTCATCAGATCCCTGCAAGAAAAAAAATTGGTTTGAAATTACACAATCATTACATTTTTTAATGTTATATTAACTGATATTTTATTTACTTTATTGACGAACAAAAATGTGTTTATCTACAAAATTACCAGAAATTTACGGTTTTATTATGATATTTAGAGAAAAGAAGAATATTTATTCATAATATCTGTATAATATGATGCTTTTTTGTGTAAATTTACGTGTTAACACTTGAATCGAAATACCGAATCCAGCAATGCATTCGTGGTTCAGCTCAGCACGACTCATAACATCGGTATCAGGTGTTGGTTGTGTGCTCTGGTTTGATCTAGTTGCCTAGCAACGAAAGCTGCTGTGAAAGACAGGAATAATCTTGTTCTGCCGTCAAATTCGAAGCTTGGCTTTGCAACGCAACGTTTGTTTTTGATATTCGTAGATCACATCGATCACTTCTCCATAACGGGAGTTGTCATCACCTTTACTTATTCATGTATTTTACAATTGGAAACCTCATCTTTAGTTGACAAAAACATATTTCAATAATCACTAGTTTTTTTGATGAACATTTTGTTTAGAGTTTCAGGATTGTTAAATGGTGTCATAAACCAAGGAGTAATACCATAACCAGAATCACCCAGTAGCCTTCCATTGTTTATTTGAACACTCATATCTTGGCCACAAATTTTGAGCACGAAGCGTTAGGCAACGAAGTTTGTTCCAAAATTGTTGAATTATGACCAAAAACAATGTAGCATGCGTATTCCTCAGGAATTGTCGATACCTACCACTTATTCATCATCTTACTGGTATATGCTTTCATGATTTTTATGTATGTGCATTCTATAACATCAATCGCTCAACTCCAACTGCCCATAATTGGCTGATTTGTAGATATATTTTGATTATTCGCTTACAGTTTTGTTCTTTTTGAAACTTATTTATTCCGTAAACTTTACCTCGCAGTGCCAATATCAGTATCGTTCTTTTTCTACGACCTTTAAACCATTACTTTCTGATAAAAGTCTCAAACTTGATCATGTTGATGCCCCGGTTTATGATTTTCCACAACAAAACTTTTTATATTGCGAATGTGGTAAAATTGAATAGTTCAATCATACATTTTTTAGATGTCAAATCAATAATATACCCAATTAAGATATATCAGTGGAATTGGCCGCGATGGTAGTGCGCCCGACTCACGATCGGAAGACCGTGGGTTTGATTTCTGCCTCGATCAGATATTTTTCTCGAGAGAATTTATCTGGTTGCAGCTGGGATGATTCTGCAACCGTGTTAGGAATCACACGTTAAAAGGTAAGACCTCGTTAGTCCTTAGCTCGCACAAGTTTCTCAACTTCTGAGAGTTGCCGTTCGTATGGGGGCGACAGCTGATTAACGGAAAAACAAATTTTAAGCAGATTACCCTCATTAACATAAATACAACATTACAACTTTCAAGCAAAGAGATAATCATGGTACTAATTACATTTTTAACATCCAAACTTTCCTTCCATTGGGACTAGGAATTGCAATCCCGCAAAACGGTATCCCGGATTCCCCCGGGAAGAGTACCGGGGTTTGGCCACTGCAGAACACTCTAGTAGCTCAGTAAAAAACGCCTCGCGAGTTTTGGTCTAGACTTTAGACACAGATATTACCGCAAGTACAACGGTCGGCGCTAGTGTGGTGGTGAGTTGGCAGGCTTTTGGGTTTTTCCCAGCAGCTTTGTTTTACAGACCGCTTACAGCTAACGGTGGTTGATACACTATATAAAAAGCAATTCATCAATATTAGAATGTCAAGGAGCAGCAATCACTACAGCATCTGATAATGATGACAACGATGAAGAGAGCATGACTGTAAATATAAATTCACCGCTACTCAAAATGATTTTTACATACGGAGATCTATTGAAGAAAGTACAAAAAGTGGTCATGACTTTCTAACGTTCACAAACGAAAAAAGACGTCTTCTTACAGAAATATGTGAAGGAACAAGAAGACCCTAAAAAGAATTGGTATGGAAATTAGACTGCCGTTACTCGCTGGAATAGCATTTTAAATATGTTAGAACGATTCTACAGCTTGAAGAATTGTATCTATGAAGTATCAATCAATATTGAATCTGAGATTAAATTCAGTGATAACGTGTGGTTTAAAATTAATGGTATGGTAGCCTTTAAAATTGGGATTTGAGGTACTTTGCATGCGAGAGTCAATGTTTATAATTGTGGACATAACATTTTGATTAATTTTAGATAAATTGCAACAACAAAACACCGTGTTGACTAACCAGCTGTCACAGAGTCTACATGAACGTATTCAAGAACGATGCACTGAGTTGACAGAAGTTTTGATTTATATGCAAAATCTCAAAAAGAACGACCAAAAGTCAAAAATACACATCATACCCATACATTCATCACTAAAATAGCTGCAATACGCCAAAAAATGAAGAAAATAATACAAAGATTCATTATAGTTCAAGTCGTCTTTGAAAATACACCTTGAGCTTGAACATCTGCAACTGATACAGGTCCTGCTCTAACGCTAAAAGAAGAATTAGAAAAACAGCTTTAGCAAGAAAAAGAAATATTCAAGAAGCCAGACAACAAGCAAAAGAATCATGAGATTTCGAAGAACGAAATGGCATTCTTTGAGTGCGATGATATTAGAGTACCTGACGCTCGCCTATGAAGATATCCTGACGGTTTCCGTCATCAGAATATATCTGCCATTCACTCAGAAGTAGGCTCGGAGATAAAACTACTCGTATAAATGTCATTTGATTCTACAGAGCTTATTTTCAAAAGTTATCGCCATAAATAAGTCATAGATATTACTTGTACATAATTTTCTTAAGGACAAAACACAAGCACTACGGGAAAATCCCTGAAGCGCTCTAAGTCCGGTGCCTGTGCAAAAGTAGCGATTCATATTGGAGTTGAACCTCAAAACGATGAGCAGCCACAGCTCGTCGCATATTTCTGATATTGGTGGAAATCAAATGTGGCAAGTCACTTCAACACTTCACGTGAAAGTATCTCTAGAAGAGAGACAAATCCCCAACCATTCTTCGATGTTCCAGACTATCAAGGTTGCAAGAATATTCCCGTCTCCAATCAGGCGGAGGACTCTTTTCTGGATGGAATCCACTAGCTTCAGGGTATGCTTAGGGGCGGAGCTCCATAGATGAGAACAATACTTCAAAGAAAGTCTGACCTCACCTTTGTAAAGCATCAAAAGTTGCTGAGGTGTGTACAGTTTTCTGGTTCGGAACAGTGTTCCAAATGTTTGAGAAGCAGCCTTTGCAATTCCAGCCAAGACATGGTGGTGTCCATTTTAACCCCCAACAAACTAATTGTTATTTTGTTAGATCACAAATAATTTTTGTTGCATAATGTAAGTCATGTTTGATGAAAGTAGATTTTTTTAGCAAACACCTTAGTTTCAGTTCGATTTTATAACATAATTTCAAAGATATGGCATTTCGCGCGGGATTGACCGATTCCGCATATCAATCCCGCGGAATTTGATGAACTGCGGGATTGCAATCCCTCATTGGGACCCTAACCGAGGTAGCACTTCGGGTTTGTGTATGCTTTGCTATTGTTTCAAAGCGAGAAAAGTTTATACCTTTAATGTACTAACCCTCTACACCACAACACTAGAAAAAACAAAGAAGAAAGATTCAACGAAAAGGAAATCAAATGGGCTATAATATGGTCATTAAGAATCAGATAAAGTTGTCGTCCTCCCAATGGGCTAGTAGATTGCACTATCCGAAGAAAACAGAAATATATAAAAAGAAATGTATTCAAATGAGTTTGTTTCAAATGGAAAATAATATTAAAAAAAGGAAAAACAATGAAATTTGTTTTCTTTGCACATTAGCTTTCTACTTTTAGGTACATTACGTAACTACGTTTTTTTCTTCAAGTATTTTCTTTTTCAATAAACCAATTGGAACAGGTAGGTACCTCGGTCCTAGTATTTTTTCAATATTTTTTTTCTTCTCTTAGATTTCGAATTTATTAACACTTTTTCAGTTCGGTGTTTCGAACTCCTGATAATCTTTTTGGGATATTTTTCGTTTGATACATTCACTTCCATGAGATTCAGCAATTTTCTTTGTTTTACATTACTTTTTTGTCATTGATAAGTCATTGGATAGTGAGGGATAATTTTATCATGAAATCATCAGCCTACCTATCATAATATTACCTACTAAATTGTCAATTGCCTTGCGTTTTAAATAAGAGAGGAGTGAAATAAAACTATTATGAAATCGCCTACTATCATGATTCCGGGTCATTTAATAAGCTTTATCATAATTGACACGAAGCGTTTCAATTACGACACTCGAAACAGGATACTTTAATTTGCGCATCACGCTTGCGAATTGAACAATATGTACAAAAAAGTTATTGCTTGAAAATATGAATTTTCTTATGGATGACTGGATAGCGGAAAATATTTTCTTTTTTTTTACTCAAATCATAATTCAATTTCTCATTCAATCTCATTACAAAGGATTGACTCTTAATTGCAACGGTATGTCACCGTCCACTGTTCTCTTATATTAGTTCATGAAACTTTCTTGTTCAAGAAACCTCCTTATTCAAGAAAAAACCTTGTCCCCCCGTCTATGATGAAAATCAACAATTTTTGCGATCGTATGCAATGACGATGTCAAATTTTACAAAAAGAAATGAACTGAAAACTGAATAATTTCTTTTCATAGTTATTGTTAAAACAATGAATCGCCAGTAAATAGATAAATATCACAACAATTCTGTTCGTGACATAATGTCAGACTATCTATATGGACATGTCGAATGATTTGTGGTGAAACTTGGGGTTTAGGTCCCAAACAGATCCATTGGATTTATGTGATGATTGTCAGACCAATCATCACTTATGGTGCAATTGCTTGGTGGCCGAAGGCTTTACGGAAAACGGCCCAAGCTTACAGAGACAGGCTTGTCTGGCTATCAGTGGTGCCATTAGTACCACACCGTCAGCGGCCATGGAGAATCTTTTAGATCTACCTCCTCTCCACATTTTTCTGGAGAGAGAAGCTGATGGACTGCATACAGACTTGTGTACATTGTCAATTGCACAAATCAATTCAATGCAGAGTGCAACAGACTGTTTGTTGGTTGACATTGGAAGTCACAGCATTCTGGAAATTACCTCTGACTTTATGCCTTCAACTGTCAACTACGAACTGCCTTATAAAGTACTATTTCCGAGTAGAGATGACTGGATCCTCCGGAAGAAGGAAATTAAGAGCAGATAGTTGTTGGTTCACAGATGGATCAAAAACACCTTCCGGTTCTGGTGCAGGTGTTTTTAGTCGCAGACCCAGGACAGAGTTATCTACCTGCCTAGGAACTTATGCGACTGTATTTCAAGGGGAAGTTTACGCTATTGAATTGTGTATGGATAAAAATTTTCTCGGACAATCAAGCGGCGTTGGAAGCTCTTGGCTCCAACTGAGCAACGTCTAAATTGGTAGCAAACTGCCAAAAACGACTCTCCTCGATAGGAAGACTTAACAGATTGTCTCTAGTCTGCATTCCTGGCCATACTAGCCTGGAAGGCAATGAAGCTGCCGACTCTCTCGCAAAGGAGGGTGCTGCAAGCGGCTTCATCGGACCAGAACCTGTCATTGGCATCGCTTTGGCCTTTGCCAAACAAACACTGAATACCTGGATGGCAAGAAGATTTATGGACTTCTGGACTACAGTAGGGATGAACTAAGATGTCTAACAGGCCTTCTTACAGGTCACTGTCATTTGAATCGTCATATGCAGAGATTTGGAGTGTCGGAAGACAGTGCGTGTCGCCTTTGTCTGCAAAATGATGATACATCAAAGCATATACTTTGTGCTGGACCGAATCAGGTTCTTAGAGTTCGGCAGATCCGTACTCTCACCATCTGACCTGAAAGACCACTCACCATACAAACTAATCGGCTTCGTTAAGAAGCTGGGTTTATTTGGCCGAGTGTGAATAGATGTGAGCCACAATAAACAGTGATGTAACCACGAAATAAGAAACATAAATAAAAATAATAATTTGTGATTACTCTCTGAAGAGAGTTGATGAATAATTAAATTTAATTGATCTGTTGTTTATTAATTTGTCCAATGAGCAAAAGTTGACATTACTGACTATCATAGATAATATTTCTATATTTGTATTTGAATTTCCTGATATTGAATCTCTTCAATTGCTCGGGCAATGAATTATAGAGTTTTACAGCACCAAAAAGAAATGATCTCTGAAACTGTGCAGTGCGATGTTGTGGCATAGTTAATTTGTTTTCATGTCTAAAATTTCTTGAGTGAATATATTCACGAAGAATTAATTTTTATAATAAAAGGGGAGAATGGAGAAGGGTAATCAATTTATGAACAAAATAACCCAAATGATGAATCATACAGTTTTTCATATTGAGCCAGCGGGAGTTTTTAAAGGCTTCTGAAATTAACCATACTTACGAAGTCCATAAATTAGGCGGCAACAAGAATTTTGCACTTTTTGTATTCTTTTTTTATCTGAATCATATAAGTATGGCCCATATATGAAGTCAGAGTAGTTGAAATGACGACTTTGCACCAATGTATCACAGAGCATTCATTTTAGAGGTTGGCTCAAAATAAAACGATTACAGTATAACAGTTTCAATGACAATAATGACATATAAGCTTTTTTCATTAAATTTTTAACATGACTAGTGAATCTAAGATCTGTGTCAAGCATCACCCCTAAGTTTTTAGCTGTATTGACAGGAGTCAAGATAGTATGATTTAGTTCTGAATGGAAATTGTTTTCTGCAAATTTACGATTCCTCTGCGATCCAAAATGCATCATCATTGTTTCATTAGGATTAACTTTCAAATCATGTTCGCTTGATAAGCCCGTTGATCACATCAAGATCAGTGTTAAAGAAATTTTGTGCCTCAGCGTACNAGGTATAAGATGAATAATAACGACGTTAAAACAATGTGCTATTGTTTTATGCCTTCGAAATTAACACTTATCTATTGCAAGGTCATTGTATAGAGAATTGAAATAGCCTTCATACGAAATGTCGCAAGACTCCCATTTATATTTGAAAAAAATTGTTGATAGCGCCCTCTCGGCGGCAAGTGATGTCAGTTACATTATTGGCTGTTTTTGGCGACTCTGATATCTTGCTCCGTTGAAAAGTTTAAAAGGGAGGAGGCTATTTACATCCGCACTGTATAATTTTTATCAGGGCTTCCAAAAAAATATACAAAAATTGTATATGTTTGTCCACCCATTTTTTCGAAACCATTAGTTGGATTGTGACCATTTTTTATGGCTTACATTTAATTAACCTTAGAAAAACTTTTATCAAAATTGGTTCGATAGTATGAAGTGTGACGATCTGTCTTACGATTATATTAATACAAATTCTAGTATATATCATTGAATATTACTGGCCGATACTTGATGAAAATCCATATTAAAAAACTAATCAATATAGTTTATTGTATGATTTTCACTATAAAAAGGTTTTACAAAGACCGCGACACGTGTTTCGCTATACAATAGTCTTAAATATTCGAAATTCACCTATCCGGTGACTGAATACGTCGAATATAGGACGAAATATGGATCGAACACTATGAAAGTACTCAACAAACTCAAATATATTCAAAAAACGTTCGATACAATTGACCTGTCAATCATATATCAATGACAGTTATTTGACAACTTCTTAGAGAGAATACAGTGTATACAATTTTTTTAACAAATTCAGAAACTATCTGCGACAAATAGCTTCTTCAAGCATAACTGCTTCAAGAAGATGATCTTCAGATGATGTGGTGCTGCAGGTTTTTCCGGGTTTTTCTGCAGCTGAAAAAGCAAATACGCCACTGGAATCAATAAAGTCGCCACGGAACGCCAATTAATTTTTATTGTTGTTTCATAATTGAATAATTTGATCATGCCAAATTATACAACAATCGAATTTTGACCAAAAACTAATATTTTCGTTACTTCCAGGTTTGAGAATTATAAAAATATTACGAATTATAATTGATTACAGCAATACAAAAATATCCAAAACGAAAAAGTACGAGTTTTCATTGTGTTACGGTACCTACCAGTGGAATTTATTGGGTTGTCTGTATTATATTTTGAAGAAATCGAAACAATTTACAAAATAAGTAACGACAGGACCATAATTTAAAATTGTTGTCACTGATGATGGTAGTTATTTAAATGAAACGCTATAAAAATATCAAATGTGAAATACCCTTGAATTGTGAATTTATTGCTTTATCAATATCTGTAATAAAAAAGACAGGTCCGTTATATAAAAAAAAAAGTTGATGGTGGCCATGTTGACACGAAACGTTTTATCGAATATTTATTATTACATCATCATAATACACTTCGAATACAATAACATTTTTTTTTCATTTTACAGTTTTACTAGCTTCAAAATTATATAAGCAGTTTATTCTTAATGCGTGTAACTACAGTATCAGTTGTAAACTGATAATGCTAACTTGGTTAGCGAAATTCGCATCGAAAGACAGTATTTTTTTTTTCTGGTTTGAAAAAAGTGTTTTTGAAAGATACGTTATTGAAATGTCATGGATGAAAAGCAATAAAGTACAATTTATTGTGCAGTAAAACTAAACAATAATATCCTAAACAATAATAACAGTATAAATAGTTTTCGTGAGAATCTAACAAAAAAACTGCATTGAGTGCATTTTGTACTTACAGCAAACTATCTATTAATAATTTTTGCACTACATGCATTATTGCTGTCGGTTTCCTTTGATTGCATTTAATCAGATTTAGGAATTGTGGCGTTATCAGAAATATGTTTAGTTGTAGTAAATAATTTTTCCATCGTGGTTAATGCATTTAACTGTCTTTTTCATTCTATTCGCTAGTATAACTATGCATTCAATCGATGCTTTAAATGCTGTTTGTTTTCGGGTTCCTACAGATAAATTTAAAAGTATCACCTATGCACGTGTTGATAACGATTTTTTGACAAACCACAATTGTGTTTTTAAACGATGAATTACTAAACCAATTAAAACTCACCACGGACACCAAAGACCGACGATTGGCGACATGGCCATAGCTTATCGCAAACTTCGCCAAACTATATTCATTTCACTGCTCAAATTTGAGGATGGATGTCAATAAGACAACTTATGTGAGATTGGGACATTTGAAATTTCAAATATTTTCAGCGACGAACTCTCAACTATATGGAAAGCTATAACTTTTGTTACTTTGGGACAGACAAAAACTTGAAAAAATTTTCAAGTAATACGCTGCATCTAACTTCTAATTTATAATAATTTATTGGATTTAATATATACAATTTCACATCTGCCTCAACTCGACTTTCAGAAACGCTGCTGAATATGGATGTGAATCAATATTTTGACTACAGATGAACCATAGACAAGTAGATAACAAATAATTGATTTTCACAATTACTTCAAGCACAATTTTAAGTTTCCTGGGAACATGAACAAATCCAGTGAAAAAAAGCTGCATTGGTTTCATGTTTTGATAAACGTTTTATGTATTAATCAAATATTTATTTAAAAGATAAAAAATATTACCCTCCCAACATATCTTGCTGACTAGTTTATTTCATCTAAACAAACTGATTACGAGCACCTGACTCAGTTAAATATAAAAGCCAGTAAGATAATAAAAATATTCATCCATCAGAATATAAAATATCGTACCTAAAACGTTGCTGGTATAAGTTATTATTTTATATCAGGATAATGTATTTTATGTTATTTGGAAACAGGATTATCAACACTAAAATAATGAATCATAATTATATATTGTTATTTGGAAGGACAGCAGAAAAATATATTTTTTATTTTCATAAATTACATTAACTTGGAATATGAAGAACTCTACGGATGTTTTTTCAGCAATTTGAATTCGTGTAGGTAGGTATGTTGAAATAAGCCAAGATGCATGATATCGCATTGAATCGTTATCAAAAACATCTCTGATATGATTTTCGTAAAATTGAAACATAGGAACTAATGAAAATAACCCTGTTAGGAATCATACGTTGAAAGGTAAGACCTCGTTAGTCATTAGCTCGCACAAGTTTCAACTTTTGAGAGTTGTCGTTAGTAGGGGGGCGACAGCTGATTGATGGAAAACAGATAAAGAACATAGACTTCCACTGCCGGAGTCACTATTAGAAAGAACAACGACTGAATTCAGTCTGAAAGCAGCTACGAGTTCCGGCTATGAATTTATCGAAGCGACGCGCGAGCTATGAATTTACTACACAACGACCTGAAATTTACGCGATTCAAACAATTATTAGTCCGTCATCTGAAAAATTGTCGAGAGTATCAAAAAGTCATTAGGATTTGTCGGGCTGAAAATCAACCCCTATACACCGAATACAAAAAATCCATAATTCATTGACATCTTTCGTGGATAGGAACTTTTTCTTTAAATGTATCCATTTTAGCGTACAGAACAATACCTATTCATTGACATATTTTGTCAGGCAGAAAATCAAGCCCCACCCCGTATGTAATAATTTTCAAAAAAAAATCCATAACTCCTTAAAATCTATCGTAGAAGGTAATAATTTTTTAAATGCATTCATTACAGCGTACAGAACAAGACTCAGATGTTGAAATATTTTGTCGGAGAGAAAATCAACTCATATCTCGAATATAATGATTTTCAAAAAAAAATCCGTAACCCCTTTAAATTTTTCGTGAAAGGGTTTTTTTTCTATGAATGTGTACTAAAAAATACCCACGTGCTGAAATATTTTGTCGGGCATAAAATCAACTCCCACTCCGTATATAATAATTTTCAAAGAAAAATTTAATATTTCGATATATGAGTTTTGTTCTGTATGCTAAAATAAATACATTTGAAGAAAAAGTCTCCATCCACGAAATAGTTGAATGAGTTATGGATTTTTCTTTGAAAATTATTTTATTCGGAGTGGGGTATTACATGCCCCATACCGTCAATCTCTGGCAATAAGGCAAGAATAACAAGCCTTTGTATTTGTCAATTTGAGATAGCTGCCGAATTGGAAGCCATCATTCTATTGCAATAACACCGCATTATGCCGATGGATATAGAATGAGACGACTATAGACTGATTACTGGTCACGATACCAGTAAATGTCTAATGGTCCCATGCCTTACATCTGATATCAGAAACCTTAATTCCCATCACACGGTTACGGTAGACGAGGATGTTAACAACTTCTAGATTACGTGTTTCAACAAAATCTAACGAAATATTTTAGGGGCCAACGACATCGAGAACTATACTGATGACATTCAGCTTCGTGTTCTAGGAAAGATATACAGTAAAGTCCGGATATAGTGAACTTGATAAATGCATCAAAAAGGGTTCACTATATCCGAAGTTCATTATAAAAGAAAAATTTAGTCACACGCCAGAACTAAAGCACTGTCTCCCGATGAGAATTTCGCTAACCAAATTAGCATCCTCAAGAGATGACTGCGGCTGATCTACGACTTGGTTCTGCCAGCTTGAAGGAAAAGCTAGCATAATCCGCTGATTTATAAATAGGATTGGGAGTATAAAATGATCATGAAATTATAGTGTGTAGTCTGATTTAAGTTAGCAGAACTGATGATATATCTGTTAAGTGAGGAGCAAAACATTCGGAAAGAGAGTATATACAAAATTAGCCCAAAATTGTTGCCTGAAAATAATTGTAAAAATCTTCGTAATAATCCAAAGTGTCTCTTCAGTCTCAACTAGGGTATCTGCTAAAAGATTTCAACCCGTTGCTGAGTTCTTGTCATTTTCCCAAAACCAAAACCGACCGCCTCGCTCTTTTATCTGCCATCTTAAGTTACCGACCATCCAGAAAAGGAGGTCTGAACTCCTGTGACTATATTGGTTCCAGGTTATTATAATATTTCCAACAAAAACCTTCCATTTGGCCAATTTTAGCTCCAATACTTTTAGTTTACATGCCCCATACCGTCAATCTCTGGCAATAAGGCAAGAATAACAAGCCTTTGTATTTGTCAATTTGAGATAGCTGCCGAATTGGAAGCCATCCTTCTATTGCAATAACACCGCGTTATGCCGATGGATAGAGAATGAGACTATAGAACTATAGACTGATTACTGGTCACGCTACCAGTAAATGTCTAATGGTCCCATGTCTAACATCTGATATCAGAAACCTTAATTTCCATCACACGGTTACGGTAGACGAGGATGTTAATAACTTCTAGATTACGTGTTTCAACAAAATCTAACGAAACATTTCAGGGGTCAACGACATCGAGAACTATACTGATGACATTTAGCTTCGTGTTCTAGGAAAGATATATTTTTAAATTCTCGAGAGACTTAGAGAGTATCATGGCTATTTGCAATCACGTCAGTATTGTAATTGTCAGAATTAATCAACCCTAAATTTTAAATCCTCATGCCTCTACCACTGTGCTAACCAAGGTGCCAATTCACTGCTTTTTAAAAAATACTATTCTTATAAAAATAATAAGACAACTTGCAGAAACAATAATGCATTAAGGGATTTTTTTTCAATTGTTGAAGAATTGCCAATAATTTGTCGTGAATGAAAAACAATTGTCGCTTCTTTTTTTTATTAGGAATAGCTTTGCTAAGTTGACATCAAGTTAGCACAACCATTATGTTACCATGAGGAATTCGATCAGGTACTAGGCAGATATTAATAACAACAGTTTTATCATGTTTCAAGAATTTTACTGGGGTGGTTGAACTAACTTTATGTCAAGTTAATAGAGCCGCTCATTAAAAGAATTGAAGGGGTGTAAGAACCGAGAAAAAAACTAACAGAAATATAGGATGCTAAAGGTAACTGAGAGAAATTAATAATTTTCTTTCTTAAGATATGTTTTTCGAAGGGGAAATATAAGACACTTCCATTCTGATGGAATATTCTTATTATGGCATGTATTTCTTTAAAGATGAAGCATAGAAAGATGCAATAATTTCTAGAAAAATCGTTTTGTATAATTTTTTGATTATTAAAAAATGAATATCGAAAAAGATGCGACCTCGGATACGACAAATAGTCAATACGTTGCTTAAGTATTATAAAAATAAGTAAAAAATCTCATAAAAAATAATAAATTAATAGGCATATAGAATACCACTGCCAATAAGGAGAAATTCATAAATCTTCTTTCGTAAGAGAGACGACATATCTATTCTGGCCTTTCGAAAATTGATCAATTGATGGCAGAAAAATGATTTCATTGGACACTTCAATTTTAAATCGTGCGGGTAAACATTGCCTGTTCAAGTCTCCCCGGGTAGTCAAAACTTTACAATTGAAAATGAACTACCTTAATTCAGTTGCTGGTATTCTGTGAAAATTTGCTGATGCTAAAACATGTGATAACGTTCTGCAATGTAAAATTCGCCTTTCATCACTTCATATATAATATGTAAAACAACATAATACTGGCACGCCACTGGTCATCGTAGTCATTCGTGCGATTCCGGAGATTTAGTTAGTATGCTGTCATCACAACGGTAAAACATCGATAAACGAATTAATTATTTAGCATGCAGCATTGCTACTCAGTGTAAAGTAGTATTAGATGACACGATGACAGAGTATAACAATAGGTAATACAATAATTTCCAGACAAATAGGTACGTTTTGTATTTTTCTTAATATCAAGAGATATAAAAAAATACCTATTGACAGTATTTTACTGAGGTATTTGCGTTAACTTTATATGAAGCCTGAAAAGCAACCTACTTAAAAAAAGTGAAGGACTACAATAACTTTTTATCGAACTTTCTATTCAGGAAAACATCCTAATTGGTTAATAAGTTGCTTATTGCAAAAAATAGAAATTATTCCTAAGGAAAAGAAATTCAGTGATTTTCATTTCAGAACAAAATAAGTTCAATATAAGAGTAGAAGTATACAATATAAAGTCTGTATATGACGATTGATTGAATAAGTTATAAGCAGTTTTGCAACACAGTATGTTTCATGGTTCAAATAACCCCTGTCCAATAAAGGTCTGGATATATTTATTTTACACTACTTTCATTACACCAACAAAATAAAGATTATTGAGCGAAACCCCCCATAAATTGCATGCAAAGGGAGAAGTCCTTTAAAATGACCGGGTTTTAATGACATCCAATAGCCGCCGGATGTCCCTAAAAGTGAGTAGAATAAAAAAATTATGAGGTTGCTAACTCTGTGTACATTTTGGTGTCCTGATATAATTTATTACTGGACAAACATTATCGAAGTTTGCCCAAAAAAATATATTTTTCTCTCCTTTCTCTTTCTTATCATGAAAATTTTTGATAGTAACATCAATATGGCGACCTAAAAAAATATCAATAATTGAGATCGCTGATTACGATTTTGAATAGTCATGCAGATATTTTTTGTCTGTGAAGAACAATCCTTCGCACTCGATTATCGCCATCCTATGCAAAACATTTTAGAACGTGAAAGAAAAGGTAGGTATTCACACATCACACACCAAAAAGCACGTGTTTGAAATTGGCGACTCTGCGAGTCGTTGGGGTCGCACTGTTGCCAAGTGTCAATTATTGTCTGCATTCTGAATACTTTCAACACTGTATAGTTACAGTGATTTCTGTACGGTCCTTTCAAACTTGGAGAGTCTTAGAAAGTTAAAGAAGTGGCTACGCGGCACGAAAATTTTTGTTGGTTGGATACCCCATCAGCTTGGCAACACTGGGCCAGATTGTTCCAGGAGTTTATTTTGTCTTGGTACCAGCATATAACAGAACTTGGAATAAACGCTCATCAAAATACTTAACATACGTTTTAATGAATTTGTATATTTAATAATAATAATATCGTCTTTATTATCTTCTAATACATTTAAAGCAGATTAATCAGGTACAGTTCATTTATTATATGAAGATAGGCAAAGTTCAATTTACATAAGGACAAGTCATAATTCAATTGCTCTTCCATATGAAATCAATGAAAAAAGTACACCAAGCTAACTTTGAATCTGTTTTTCAATATGGTATTATGTTTTGGGCAATAGTGACAGAAAATATATTAAACAGATAAAAAGAAGATTATTTAGATAGGTAACTATGAATTTGAAAAACAATACTTAAATCTTGTAAAGATGGATTTTAGGAAAATGTAAGTCTATGACATAGAGCGGTTTTAGAGGGGGTTTTACCTATGATCGAGCGAAATTTTGAATTCTCCGATTTGTTTCAAAATTGGTTCTTTGAACGTGAGCGTTGTAGTTTGCGAATATGTACCTATTATGGATAAAAAGAAAATGAATATTCTGTGAGTTTTACTTTATACTGCCGAATGTTGACCCTCATTTTCCCCTTTCAACAACCAAGGTAACCACATGGTAGGTTTATGTATCTACAAGTTTCAACGTTGAAGGGGTGAAGTAAACCAAATTAAAATCTTTTAATTTCCGAAAAATCTATGTTAATAGAACATTTCAAACTTCTTCATTATTTAAATATTGACTTGACTTCATTACTTGTCTTGAATATTCATGGTATGATCAACCACAGTCCGTTAAAGTTAGAGTTGAAATAACTCTTATTAGAAATACTCGTTAATTTTAATAGGAATTCTGGGCACATTTTAGTTTCGTTTTCGTTCAATATATTTTTATTTTTGTTTGAAGGTGATTGACAATGTTTCGTGATGAATTTCACTAGTTCGGACTTCCATTGTCTACTATATAAAATGATTTGAAATCCCTGAAACACATTTCAGGTTTATTGTTGCTTAATATAATTGTTATTTTCAACTATTCTTTTTTAATTATTTTTTTTACTTGTTTCAGGGATTTCAAATCATTTTATATAGTAGACAATGGAAGTCCGAACTAGTGAAATATATTTTTATTTACTGGCAGAAGCAAATCAATATCGAAATAATTTCCATGTTTGTCAGTTTGTTATTTGGGTTAATGTTAAGTTTCTTTATAACATTATTGAATAGATTTTACTATTTCATTTAAATCGAATATTTTTGATCATAGACTGCAATGAAAAAAACTACAATAAATAAACTTCATTTTGGAAAAATATATAATATCAGAATAAGTAGGTGTGTAATGTTAAGTGATTTCTGGAATCTCACTTTGTGAGATTTTTACTTCACTCTCAATGTAACCTATAATCAAGTTATTTGAGATTTTTGTTGTGGATAGTACTGCTGGAATACCTACTCGAATGTTATTGACATTTTTAGTTCCTAAAGAACTTTGTTAATTGAAGTTTTTTAAGTAATTTGTTATACGTAGGTGTACTTGGTTAGATCATCCTTAATACACTTATTATTTATTTAGACATTCATGTTGAACTACCCCAAAAATTACATATCAACTCAAAAATGTACGAATCCGATTTCATTTTAGCCTCTCCGAAAAGTTACAATATTTTGCACTAATTATCTCTTTTAGACCCTTTAGATTTTGTTTTCAACAAGCTTTTTACAGTGTTGTTGTATGGTTTTTTTTCTATATATGTACACTTTTCAAGAAGATCGAAGTATCGACTTAGCAAAATATAATTCTTTACTCAGAACATATTAAAGAAAATTCTGGTGTAATTCTAGAGAAAGATAATAAAACCTACCGTGTGTACATCTCCGTACTTGCCAACATTGGCTCTATCTAAAGGCACGTGATTTGAAGGATGGTTATTACCCATTTTCACAAAAGACTCGAACTAAACCCCAAACGTCATGCGTTCTGAAGTAACACCCTTATCCAAAGAAACAGCAGATGTGATCCGTAGAACAGATGCTTAGAATAGTCAGTATGCCAACAAAACCTTCGCACTTTAGAGACCCTATTATCGCTGAACAATTCACTGAGCCACTGTAAAAAATTTAAGAATGCAGTCTGCGGTTGCACGTTGTACCTAAGCTCACGAAGTTCTGATCAAGATTAATACTCGGATGATACAGACATTTCAGATTGTTTAGTGAGGATCTTGCTTATCAAACAGTTTTCTATAGAACTGGATGGCCTTGAGATGTAGAGGTTGAAACGCCACTTCAATCGTCACAAAAACAACACACCAACACTTTTATTTGATAGTTCAACAAAGAGTATTTCATGAAAGGTAAGAAATCTACAACTCAGTAGATTCAGGCCATGGATATAGATACTAAGATCACTTTTGTTTGAGGGAGTTCAATCGTAGAATAGACAAGATTGAAAACATAAAATTTGAGAGTGCCAATCAAAATCCAGAAATCACTCAGAAACAGAAAAAAAACTCCGCGACTTTTTGAAACGAAAACCGACCCGAAAATATGAAAAACGGTTAGACCGGACGCCGACTTACAGGACGGGCCTGTCGCAATGTGCACAACTCAAACCGGACAAAACAACGGATGACGGTTGAAGGTATGCCGTATCCCCACTCACCGCTATATTATCAGTCCTGAAAATGTTGACACAGGTAAACGCACCTTAACAGTGTTGCCGGAATAATTAAAAAGAAGTAGGCTACCGTTATTCTGTAGTTTGAATAGTATTTCTCTAAAGACTCACATTATTGGATTCAAAATAAAACCAGTCTAATTCAAATTTAATGAATGTTATCAGATCTTTTCTTTTTTAAATAACATTTCATTTAGGAAATCTTTTAAATTTGAACAACTGTATATATTGCTTTGATATCATATCTCCGAATTATATATTTTCTTATAACTCAATAATAGAAACAACAGCGAAAGAGGGTAGGTTTAATAAATAATAATGAAAAAGGTTTATTCAAAGTAAACAACATATAAGTACATAAAAAATTGTTTGAAAATACAATCATTCATTAAAATTAAAATGAGAGGTGAATAAACACGGAAAAAACACAGAATAAAATAAGTTCAATATAAGAGTACAATTATCCAATATAAAGTCTGTGTAGAACGATTGATTGAACAAGTTATAAGCAGTTTTGCAACACAGTATGTTTCATGGTTGAAATAACCCCTGTCCAATAAAGGTCTGGATATATTTATTTTACACTACTTTCATTACACCAACAAAATAAAGAGTATTGAGCACTCGATAATTGCTCCAAATGAAGGGTGAGGTCGTATTTCTGACTCCTAGAATACAATGAAAATGTCATCCGGCCTACTCGTATTCAAAGAGAAATATCGATTATTGCTTTTGAAGTCATTATTGTTAAGTCCTGAATCAATGAGCTGAAAATCTACTAGACTAGCAAGGCCCCCTGGGTTTGGATTAAAGCTCACAAACTTGAAACTGGTAAAACTTAATCGCTAGCCAAGCTAGAATGGTCAAGTATATATTTCAAAATACTACTGAAATGAAACACTGAATTGATTATTTATCACCTTTGCCTAATAATTCTAATAGAGATAGTTTTGAATATGGTTTTTCCGTCAATCTCTTTACGAACGTCAACCCTTAAAATTGAAAACAAAAGATTATTGAGGTCTTATCTTTCAAAGTGCGAACAGTACAGTTTGGCAGAAAATTTTTTTTTTGGTTCACAAATTGATTAGCACTGAACGCGTTAGATGAGAATCTCATCCTAAGAGCGGTTGAAGGTACCCGGCAACTCGAGCGAATCACGTGGTAAGAGAGCCTATTGTTTGTATTATTCTACTGTGTTAGGAATCACACGTTAAAAGGTAAAACCTTGTTATCCTTGCTCGCACAAGTTTATCAACTTCTGAGAGTTGTCGTTCGTATGGGGGCGACAGCTGATTAACGGAAAAACATATTTTAAACATTTTAAACACTTGGTATAATGTCTAGAAATTTCTTAGAATATTAGACTATTAGACTGTGTTTCAAAAATTTCTAAACATTTTATATGAAATAATTGGTCAGTTTGCTACAGTTATCGACCTAAATATTTTTGAATTGCTAGACGAACTTCTCGGGAGGAGCCTAAAAACCAAATAGGCAGGGACTCTTGTCAGATACGATAATGATAACATCTATTTTATTCTTTATTCACATTCACAATTTGCCAATTCCTGCAAATGAAGATATTCAACTTCGCCTTATACTTTCAGACGCAGCGCTTGAAATTGCTTCCATGGCATGTTAAAGTACTACCTAATCATGAAAAATATGGCAACAGTGCTTCTCAGATAACTTTGTACCTAGATTTATACAGGCTGATTCGCAAAATCATGAATTCCAACTTTCCTTTTTTATGTACGACTTTCATGGTGGATTGGTTGAAAACAAGTTGATTGAAAATCGACGCTATCGACAGATAGCGGAGTCAATTTATGTCTTGATGAGGTTTTAGTGAAGTTAACTAACTACCAATTCGTCATTAGGTGATTTTCATGGGCGGTGACCGTGTGATTCAAGCTCTACTGCTTCGGAGGCGATAACCAAAATCCAGAAGTATCAAGGCAGAAACTTATTGGACCGGATGCATTTTTTTTTCAGTTGCATACCAATGCACTCTCTAGACAGAATCCACCGTATTCATGTTAACGTCAATTTTAAATAACGGGGTCTGTAAGTTCACTAAGAGCATATATAGGTGAACATTTTTAACGTATATGAAAATAACAGAAAAATACCTGAGTATCTGAATTTTGTTTACCTGTGAGAATGTGGATATGCTAATTTGAAAATCAGTGAGTGAACTAGATCGATTTGATCATTTAACAGGTTGCACCCGCAATGTTTATGCTTATGAATTTCCAAGTACCTATTCCAAATAATTGAGTTTCCAACCCTTGCTTGCATAGTGCAAAATTTCCATATCGTTTAGATTCGGGAACTTGTGGTTGGTTGTACTCCAAGGAATGGTTCGAATCATTTTTACCTAGTCTGAAGGACTTTTTATGTTCAGCATACCGTTTTGAAAAATTTCGACTACATTGTCCCACATAAACACTATTACACTCCGGACACTTAAGCTTATAAACTCCAGATTTCCTCATCTTGTCCACTTTATCTTTGGCACTAAAAAAGAAATTAGATAAACTGGCATGTGGTCTGAATGCCACTTCCACATTGTTTTTTCTGAAAAAAAAAACGCTATTGTCTTTGTTCTTTTATCAAAATATGTAACGAGTTACAAATTTCTTGATTTCTGATTGTTCGACCTGAGTGTATATTAATCTGTACGTGAATTTGAGACTTTGTTTTCTGACTTCTGGATTGTGTCTCCGTTGAAACTATCATTATGCACTATCTGTATAATTATTTCAATTTCCCTATCTAGATTGTTAGCAGATTACGGTAACGAGAATGCTCTGTACAAAATTGGATTGTAGGTAATTTATAACTGTCAGGATGGAAAAAATCTGAACGATACGGAAATTTTGCACTATGCAAGCAAGGGTTAGAAACTCAATTATTTGGAATCCTTGGAAATTTTTAAACATGTAACCTGCGGATGTACCCAGCTAAATGATCAAATCGACCTAGTTTACTTAGTGGTTCTCAAATTAGTGTATCCACATTGTCACAGGTGAACAAAATTCAGGTACTCAATTAAGTTGAGTACCTTTGTTATTACCTACGGCGGTGTTTACATATAAGGGCTGATATTATCAATTATTTTCAGTTTATTATATTTGTATTATAGGACAAAACTGATGCGGTAACGTTAGTTACAAATAAAAGTGGTAAAAAAACATGATGTCTTCCTACCACGTGGTAACGGCTACATCCATCAAATCATTCCATAGTTTCCAATTTTGACGGGTCAACTTGAACCGCTGGCGTTACCACTTATTTTATATAACAGAGCGATTTCCTCCGCATCCAAAAATCTAGTGTCATACCAATCTCAGAAATTTCAGGAAGTTTTCATTCATTTTATAGCCGTTCTCCAAATCGTGTTGAACGACACTAGATTTTTCTGGCTTTCGAAATCGGATATGTGCGTTCTTTGAAACAAGTTTCAATAACTTGCTTAGTCTGACAAATGTATTTTTTGTCACATTTCCCACAGCTCATTTCATATATCTCAGACTTTTCATTATCCATTTCCATTATCTTGTCTTTACGGTTACTTTTACATTCAACTTTTAAACAAATAAAAGTAGCCTTCAAAACTTCTTGCTCACTTCAACAAATGTTTGGTAACTCTAACTAAAATATGTTGGAAAATGAAAAGTCGGGGATATATGAAACAAGCTCTGAGGACTGTGACAAAAAATACATCGATCAGGCATCATATCAGTACATGACACTAGAATTTTTTTATGCTTCCGAGAGTCTGAAAATAGCGAAGTGTGACATGAGAACTATTAACAGTGACAAAGATTCCATTTCAAACAGCCCATGGTTTATCTTTATATGAATTGCTGTCATAGTTGATCATAATATCAAATTGAACCTGTGAATTTCTGTATTTATGTAATTTCTGTAATTATGTAAAGTTTCATTATTTAGTCACAATTATATTTGAATATTTGATTCCATTGGTCCAATTTGATTAGGACAGTAATGGTGATTAAAATTGCATATATAGGGTGTTTCAAATTCGATCCTCATCATTGGGATCTCGGAAACTATGAGAGATACGAAGATGGTTAAATTGGGGCAAAGTTGCGCATTTACCTGCTGATTAACGAAAAAACAGATTTTAAACAGATTTTTAAACCTGATTAACAATATGCCGTTGAGAAATTTCTCAAATTCTGCGTATACCCGGAGATATCCGGAAAAAACAGAAATTTCGGAAAATGTTTTTTTGGCTTTATTTGTCGAAGGATCCACACCTAAATTGCACTTCCACACTGCCATTTTTTCCCTGCTACATAATGGTGTTTTCAGATTTGCTATCCGACGTTTCGTCTTCCGGCCACCATCATCAACTTTATTTTTTCTTATGGGCGCTACATTGGATTCTTTCTGTTTTGAATAGAACCAGATTTTACCTTTTCAATGTTGTTATCATGAGTTATCATTCTTTTTCGAAAAATTGGAGATATTGAAAAATAATAATTCTTATCATAATAGGTTTTGACTTTTGACTTTCAATATCATTTTGTTATTGCGTAAGTCATTGAATTTTTGGCGAAAAATGGCTTTCACGAATGAAGAAAAAAATGTAATTTGGACAGATGAAAACACATTTACGAATTGTGTGATATTCAACCGAAATAACGAACACATTTGGGGCATAAACAACTCCAGGCAGTTCCGAGAAATTCGACCTCAAGTGCGATATAGTATTAACACGTGGGCAGGAATTTACAGAAATAGAATTTTGGGTCCTCATTTATTTGATGGAATTCTGAATAAAAAAGCCTATCACCAGTTTTCAATGTCGATTTTTGAAGACTATTTGAATGATCTACCTTTGGCTAACTATAACAATATCTGGTTTCAACATGATAGTGCTCCACCGCACACTACCAGACGAATACTTAATTACCTGACTGAAAGGTTTGGTGATAAATGGATAGGGAATAATGGGTCAGTGAGGTGACCAGCAAGGTCTCCATACTTGAGTGTTATGAATACATTTTCATGGGGTACACTGAAAAATAGAGTTTATGGTCAGAGTGAATATCAAAATATTGAGGACCTTCAACACATCAATATCATTTTATCGATTTGAAGGAAATATCGCTGTAAAACTCTATTTTAGTTTCCCAGACTTTAATTTTCCCATCATTTTATCGGTTTAGATCAGTGATTCCCAAAGTGGTCCAGATGAGAAACTCGACGGGGGTCTACGTTGGTGTGATCAAAAAATGGGGGTTCACAATTTGTAAGCGGAGGTCCACAAAAATGTATCTGGTTTCGATAGTGAAGAACTAAAATGATGGCTTGCTTTCACCTAATATCAATGTGGCAGATAATATTTTAAGAAGCTCAGCGACTCTTACAGGTAAAAAATTGGCAATTCCATTACAACGTGTCGAGACTTGCAAAGCGGCGTCGCTGCCGCCGCTGTCCGCAACGCTTATTCAGACGTGCAAAGGCAACGGAATACAACTTGTGTGTGTGCTTACAATCTTTCATGAACTTGTATGATTCTTCATCGATGTAAATATTAATATTTTATTTTTACCACATCGAATAGGCAGTTTTCTAAATAAAATAAGTGAGAATTTATTGGTTGCTTGTGCTGTGAGTAGATGACAGAAAATAAAGTTGGATGGAATCACTTTTTTGATTGACCAACTTCACTTTTTTGACATCCATTATCAGTACAGTCAATCAATTAATCAACTAATCAATTGTCACTTACCATTCGAAAACTGTTAATTCGTGGTTTTGAAAGTGGTCTGTGATAAAAAAAGTTTGGGAACCTCTGGTTTAGAAGAAATGATCTCTATAAAATACTGTTTTGGAAGCGCAACATTCAATGTTTTCACTTTAAGGCTATGAAGGAAATCATAATTTTAAAAATATGAAAAGGAAAAAATCCATTTCCGCAATATTGTTTGACGACCATAAAACATTTTTTTATTTTAACTTTATGACTATTTGGATGGGATATACATTTTTTCCTGATTCTAACTAGTAATATTGGATATTAATTTTTATGAATGAAGTGAGTACCAAAAAGGATTCAGAAATATATTAATGTATATTTGTAGTCGTTTAGATGATTTCTCTGAAAAAGTTATTTAATGTTTTAATTCACGAATATCTAATTATAGTTTGCGTGGGGAAATATCCGGTATGACGTCGAGCGTGAATATAGTTTCAAACAGAAATATTGTTTTCTTTCTAATTTATTGATATTGATTTACTGACTGGGAAGGCCTCAGAGAAGACGAAAGATATGTTGAGGTAGGTCGTCGAATAATAGTTTCAAATATTTCAAAACATAAAAAAGTACATTTCGATTTTTATTTCATCAAAGAATTAGTGAATTTGTGAATTGAAATGTTATAACGAATAAAGATATAATATAAAAAATAGACTGCGAAATATCGATTGAAGTGTGAAGTGACGTCAGTGTTACCAATGTCGGTGTTTTAAATTCGTAACAGGAGCCTAATTATCGAGTCATATGAACTTTTTTATACAGAACTGATATTAAAATGGATTTGTCATTTTCAGCACGAGTCGGTAATTGTATATACTTGTTTGTGGTGTCAATTCCCATAGAAATCAACTTACGCTATGTATAGGTTACTAAAGCTATTATACCAATTGGAAATATCAAAATTAGAATCGAAGAGAAGTTGAAGAATGATTTTCAACAATAGCAATTTGGATGTTTTTTGTTTCAGTCATTACTCGACAATCTGCTAAGTTACTATAAAAAACATCAGCTACTACTTGAAAACGAAGCTTATCAATTAGTATATACAGTTCAGATTTGGACATTAGAAATAAAAAAGTGCATGTTAAACTTCGAATAAAAAAATGAATGAATTCATTGGCGAAACAAACTTGAGTTTCATGCCCGCGCCGTCTATACAGTTGGAACTAGAAATATTTTGGATCCTGGCTGTGTTCATTTCAATTATGATTTCCATTGGGTAAATGATTTTTATACGTTTGAGGCGTTTTGAATGTGGATTACTTTCTTCTAATTTATGACTGTAGCATTTTTCAAGATGATTTCATAAAGAGCTAATATTTAGCCAATAAAGTGCACTATATACAAATTCATTTCTCATTGTAGTATAAAACATAAATCATATACCAAAACATATTATTGTACATCTAAGAATACAAATGAAAAATCAGGGCCAGGGATGGCCACTAACACCCTTGGCCTTTGGTGAGTTGCGACACCACTTACCCGAGCAACTGGTGCAAAACCGGACCGGCAGCCCAGGCGCACCCGGGAAGGAGAACTCTATTCTCCCTCCGGTGCCGGCCGTGGGTCCACAGGGCTAACCACCCGGTGGACCCAACACTTGGTTCCCAGTGATCAAGGAAGGGGCCCTCACAATCGACCCGCTCGGAGGGGTCAGAGGCAAGGTGGTGGGGCCCATAACGATGATTTGCCTACTGATGACAACCCTGGCAACGACAACGGACGCTTTGAGTGGACGCATGAGCTGAGAGATAGCCTTATGCATTGCTACGAGAGTAGTGAGCCCGCGCGAAGAGGGTACATGGCGAGATTGCATGCTCTGTGGTGTGAAACACATCCGGAGCATGCCGCCTTTTCCGCCCAAAACCTTAGGGATTACGTATCCTATCTTCGGCGGCAGGGCTATATAGCTCCT
>NW_019290713.1:74549-112729 GCF_000500325.1 Leptinotarsa decemlineata
GCACCGTACACGAGAGTGTGAAAGTAAATAGAAAAAAAAATGAGAGTTCCAAAAAATGACACTTATGAGTGATATGATTGGTGAACATTTATTGTATGGATCAATTGCCATTTAATATGTGTAGTGAAAACTTTTCGCGCATGAATATTTGTTATTTCATAATATAGGCAAGTCAGCAACGTCTATCACAAGTGCTTTATTTGAGAAAAATTATAAAGAATCTTTCTCGAAGAAGCCATAACGCAATGAGATTGCGGAATAATTCGCATCAATTCACTGTAGGTGAAGAAGAAATCGCGTGCAAGGAACGTTGTATTCAGTATTGCCAGATCTACTAGTTTACTTTGGCTTTATCTCTTTTTTTCATTAGTTCTTTGATTTCAGTAGTCAACCACGGAGCATATTTTTTAGTTATCCTAACGCTTTTCTCTGGAAAATGCATATTATATAGACTGAGTAATTTTCTTGTAAGAATTTCGATCTTTTCGTCGATATCTTGTATATAAAATATTTCACTTAACCCAAGTTCAGAGAAGTCATTAAAAAATGAGTACTCATCTAAGTTTTTATTATCTCTAATTTTAATTATCAAAGGTTCAATTTTAGGTTTTCTGCAAATTAATGTAGAGCTAATGCACTCATGCAAGGAAAAATCCGATTCTATTATCTCAATAGATTCAATAAAATTCATTTTGTTGCATATCAACACATCAATGAGAGATTGGGAATGAGATGTAATGTGTGTAGGTTTTGTAACAAGTTGGTGCATTTCCATTGCTGAGAGCATTGAGTTGAAGTATTTTACTGATGGGGCGGATTTGTCTGAAGAACCAACAGTACAGAGAATCCTGCAAATGACAAAAGGATAGCAAGAGGTGTGCGTTGTGAAATTCCAGGCCTGAATTGAAAAATAGAGGTTGCATCTTTTGATATAGTCGAAGTAACCGGTATTGTGAATAATTAAAGCTATCAGCGAGCTCAAAGGCCAAAAAACGAACACAGAGAAACAAAGCCGCTGCCAACTAGTCCACGTAGACTGAAGAATTGGCGGTTTGTATTGGATAATTTTTCCTAACCGAGTTTTATGATTGGCTGAAGAGTCATAAAATTAAATTTGAAGTCAGATTTTACGGTGACGAATAGAATGCGAGCCGTCGTGTTGTCAATGTTCAGTTCAGGAACTGATCGTTATTTGAATGTTAGAATTCGATATTGGTGAAGTTATACTTACTAAAAATTTTCGGAAAAAGAGATTCCAGTGAATAAGATTTGGATGCATCTGAATATTGAAACACAGAGAGTATGTTTCAATGAATATAAGAATCTACATTTCGAGTTCGGTTTCAAGGGAAACAAACTAATACAAGTATCATCAGACTTGACCGAAATTATTTTCTCAATTGTACGTAAAATAGTCAAAAACAAACCTTATGAACGCAAGACGCGATGTGGTACGGGATTACAAAAACTTTTAGATGTTCATCTAATAAAATCATTGAAAAAACAATATATGACTCTTACAAAAGCAATGAAATTTCTATACTTAACTGAAATCATAAGGAAGAAATTGAATACAACCGGTCATAACGTGAGCTGCTGTGACAAAACTCTTCAGAATCGGGTAAAGAAACTAAGATTTATATTCAAAATAATAAACAAACGTCAAGCAGTAATGGAATAGTGGAATCGCGTAACAGATACTTAGAACAAATAACTAAATATAGATAAGAACAACGGCAAATTTTCTATTTGGGCGAAACTTGGTATGACACTCACGACACAGTTACGAAAGGGTGGACTGATGGTTCGAGAATGTGTACGCCTAACATGCCTGCAAACTGATGTCACTTTAGCTGAGCAACTGAACAAAGTAGAAAGAAAGAAATCGAATTGATTCATTTATTTCCCTCTCACTATCGATAGCTCATAAATTTTGCGAAACGTGAAAGGTATTTTCTAGTGAACACTTAGTTTCATAGGAAAAANACAACCCTATTGATTGAAATGAAGCATCAAAGGTGATGATTTGAAGCTTTGAATAGAACTGGCTGATACTTGATGAAAATCCATATTAAAAACAAAATCAATACAGTTTATTGTATGATTTTCACTAAAAAAGGGTTTTACAAAAACCGCGATACGTGTTTCGCTATGCAAGAGCTTCCTCAAGCATAAACTTTGAAGCTTGGTAAGAAGCTCTCTCAATAGCAGAGTCCGACCTTATTGGCAGGCAGCAAATCTCCAGGTATGGTGGTCCCAATTCCTCCGATGGCGTTTTGAAAATCAAGTGGAAGAACTCAGACTTGACAGTGGAAGTGTACCAAGGCGCAATACCAAAAACATACGTGGTGAACCAACTTCATACAAGTCAAACAGGAGAAAACTTAGGCATCAACAGGGTCTTGGAATGAGTTCGTCTAGTCGATGAAGCTGGATCAACTACGAACGTAAGGTGGAAGAGTAGTGCAAACGATATGACCTTCACACCTCAACTTATGGGTTTAATAAAAGTTTATCGGAAAGACCAGAGAAAGAGGAAAAATTTGTTCCAAACTATAAAGGAGAAAGGTTTGTACTTGGCGACCGAGAAGATTAAAGACTTGGTCTATCGCAGTCAACTTACTTTATACATCCAACCACTGGTCGTCCTCGTAGAAAGATTGGCTGATGATATAATCCTCTTATATTGTTGTGTTGAGATCAAGCAGACGTGTTACCCAGGACAGAGTTACCCAGGACGATCATCAAGTGATCATCTTTCACACGTTTTTCGATCACTTGGTGATTGAAATACGTGTCGAGGTGTTATAATAACGGTTTGGTGTTAGAATAAAACTCCAGTAATGTTTATTACTATATCAAAGGTTCCAAACAGTGCATCCTAATTTGTATTATCAACTTTCTTATACAATGCCCTAGCCCTAGAGGATTACTTGATACCATATATTGCTTTATTTAACTTAAGCATTTTAGGTATCCCACAAGTGTACTCAAAACACCTTGGCAACTGCATATATATTGTCTCAATCAATTCTCCGTTAAGAAAGGCCGCCTTAACATCCATATGAGCAAATTCTAGATCTAGTTGTACAGCTAAGGCGAACAATAACCGCAAAGTGGTATGTCTAACTACATGTGAAAATTATTCAGTGTAATCAATGCCACTTTTTTGAGTATAACCTTTTGCAACCATCTGGCACGAAAAGTTATGTTATTTCCACTGTCACCCCGTTTTTTTAACACCCACTTACACTTAATTATAATTTTCCATTCTGGAACATCTTCCAGAATCCATGCATCATTATCATGGATAGACTGCAATTCCTTGTGTGATTAAAGAATCCAATGCTCCTTTTCTGGGCCTATTTAAACTTCCTCTGAAGACAGTTCACCAACTTCTGCACTGAAACTCAATAATTTGGAAAATCAGTAATGCATTCGTCTGTAATCAATTTTTTTTTAGATTCATCATATTTGGGCACTGATTCCTATAATGACCTACCTTTTTACATTTAAAACATTTTATACTTTCGTTTGTATTTGACAACCGCGCACCACCGTCTTTGAAACTATTTTTGTTCATAGACAAATTGGTTTTCTTAGGTTGGATCCATTATTTTTCATGTTTAAAAATACCAAATGCTACGCTGACATTTCTATTCACTTTCCCTTCCATATCCAATCCAGAATGTTCTATGGCTTTTATCATTGGCAAAAACTTATCTGTTGATAATGCCAACAATAACGAACCGATCCACTCGCCATCGATATGCTGCTGCAATCACCGGTTGACCTTTCTCTGGCTTGATGTATCCTAGAAAGAGGATGGAAATATTCATACAATGCACCCTGATATCATTTTTTCTACATAAAAATGAATCACACTTCGATATTGCTACGTTTTACCCGTGGGTTTGACAATAACTGACTACACTGTACAATAATCAAACTTAAATTTCACTGTCAATAAAACCAATCACTTTAACTAAAACTTCAACCATTATTCAAATGTCTATCGCCTTATTAGATCGCTCTGTACTGCACTGTCCGCAAAACTTGACTTCACTTGATTTGACTAGGTATATAGATATGCACGTGGGTAGCGTTAGCGGTAGAGAATTCGCCGGAATTCCATCGAAACGACGCGAACATCGAATAACCGCGAAACGCCGGTTGGGCTGCCCGCTATCTTGGCCACGTCATAATTGATTCACGACGGCCAGCGGCGGCTGGCGGTATAATAAACGCGGTGAAAAATTACCAAGTCACATGTTTTGTACATATCTAAAAATTATAGTTTTCGGTAACTCTCTGTGCTCGAATATACAGATCAATATTTCTGGAATGTTCTACATCTCCATCATCGATTGGAAATATTTCATGCGCTGTTTGTCATCCCCTCAAGCCAATCTCGAAATAATATAGCTGACATACCTTCCGTCAAAGTCATATTCACAATAATAATGCATTACTGATATTTTAGAAACATGTAGGTGAAAAAAATGAATGGGTAATTCAATAAAATCCTCAGGGCTTCGCTACCATATCTTGACGTCACACCAGGCAAACGAGCTTCGAGCGGTGGCAACCGGGCCTGTAGTTGAAGATTATGAATCACTGCTATGTCAATTCAATTTAATTTTTTTCAAAGTAATGTATATATCAATTCTGGGTAACTGGTATTTTTGAGACAAAAGTTCTATAATAAATAAGGAGTACCTTGGGATTCCAAGACATAATTTCGGATTTTTCTCTATGACGTAAATAGATCTTCGCTCAATATTGTTTTTCGAGTTCCAGTTTTCAACTAATATTCCAGACAAAGTAGAATCTGATGATGTATCAACAGAAGTCATGTCTCATGTACTCAAACTCTGTTCTCGGGGGAACTAAGTAGTAATTTTTTCCAATACTTTCTGTATTTTCTATTTCTTTAGAAAGATTTCTTTTTCGGTGATATATAATATTTACGGTCTGTTCAGCTTTTGGTCTTCGAAAAACCTGTTTATTAACTTGAATTCCAACATCAAAGGTGTTTTCCTGTGTACCTGCTTCATCAGACATGATTTGATTGTCAGCGATATCTACGTTACAAGTATTCAACAAAATTTGTTTTTCTTTTTTTTGAACAAACTGTGAAGCTTTAGATGTATGGGCCATCGGTCTATCAATCTGGCAATCAAATATATGCGGAATTACGCCTGGTTTCAATATAATTTTTCCCCCTTTCATAGTTTTGATATAGGTAGGTACATGTAATTTCCTAAGCCTGTTTCAACCTAAAATTCCAAGTAGTGCTCAGAGTAAACTATAATTTTTTTATCATTATCATTCATACTTGCATCAAAATGATCTTCGCAACAAAAATGCGTCCCCGTGGCAGATACAAAGTCTGCCCTCCGCATAGCGCGATGCCATAACTTTCGTAATAGTGAAATAAAAATTTTGTCTGGTGCAGTTACCGAAGAATTCTTACATTTAGGAACGATGTAATACCTGTAACGTTATTTTTTTATCATTATTCATATTCACGCAGTTAGCATACTGCAGTAAACAACACACAACTTGCTTTCTACGGCTTTAGCACACGTATTTCGCTAATCCGCCAGCACTCCCTTGTCGCCGAGTCGACTGATGTGACGTCAAGCTTGACCACGCCCCGTTTCGGTGAACAAATAATTTGAGGGGGAAGATAAAAAGTGATAATTCAAATGTTTTGCAGATGTACTCTTTGAAACATAAACTTTCGAATTATGAAATAAAAAATTTGTTTAATGAGCCCTTTGTCGCTGAGACTTCGAAATATAACCTTCGTCACCGTATAGAAATAAACACCAGTAAGTTCACTCTCCGCCATATTTTGGTCAAGATTCCCCACCTCGAATTTTATGCGCGGCCGAACTACAGAGCAAACGACTGAAACTGAGGTGTTTACCAAGCGAGCCAAATTGAGACATGGACTATCATTACAGAGTAAGTCGTTGTAAGTGGTGGTTTTATATTTGTGAAAAATGTGTGTCTAGTTTCAAAATGAGCAAGTGTCAAGCTGTGGGTTGCTGTAATTTGCAGAGTGATTTAGGTTCTAATTTTTATAAACTTGCCAGAAAAGATCTCGAAGTGACTGTAGAGCAGCCATATTTCTTTGTTGATGAGAAAAACATATTTTACTTTTTTGATACTTCTCATCTGCTGAAATGTAGCAGAAACCATTTTTTCGATGACTTTTTGAAAATTGATGAATATACAACGAACAAAAGTCATCTTGAACAACTTTACAACTTGGATATGAAAAAGCAATATAGACTAGCACCCAAACTTACTGATTCTCATTTATTTCCAACTAACTTTCAAAGGATGAAGGTTTAATGATGCAGTCAAGTTTTCAGTCATTCGGTAGCTACAGCGATGAATACCTATGCCAGTTTCAATCACATACCATCCGCAGCAATAGGAACGGCTACATTCATTGAAAAAATGGATAAAGTGTTTGATATTTTATATTCAAATAGTTTTAACGATGTGAAAGATTTCAATAAATCTTTTTTTGGAACATCAAAACAAATTGATTTTCTGAAAGAAATGAAAATATTTTTCGGCAAATTAACTGTAATATAAAAAAAAATGGAAAAACACGACTGGACAAATGAGATTCATTGAGGGGTGGCATATAACAATTTCGGCATTTCTGCAACTTTGGAAAAAACCTATATAGTGAAGGACACTCCTACATATTGACGAGGAATATAAATCAGGACTGTGAGGAAAATTATTTTGGTCAATTTAGAAATACTTGTGGAAATGCCAGAAACCCAACTCCTATTCAAATTACCAGAGCTTTCAAAAACACATTTACTCTTCAGTATTTCACACAGACAGAAGGAACTAACTGTCTAGAAGATACTAGTGAGATTCTATCTAGTATCACAAATTCAGACATAAATAGAATGAAGATTCTTGTGGAAGTTCCAAAAAAATCCCTATAAACCTTTGAAGGTAGAGACAAATGATTATAGAACTTTAGCCACTCCAGAAGGCAACAACAGCTTGGACCATGTTTGTGGATATCTTTTAAGAAAATGTTTAGGAAAACATTCATGTGAAGTATGTACAAATTTTGCCACGGCGGCTAGTAAGTCACTGAATGAAACAAATGTATATAGTCATTTCAAGGCAAATAGTAATACAGTAGCCAAACAGTTTGCCACAGTGCCACTGATTGTGATAATTTTCCTTTGGATTATTTATTTTCTCTTTTCACAAGGGTAAGAATTTGATTTGAAAGGGTTATATTTTTAGGAGTGATTAATTTTTGGGAAAGAAAGTTTTTGGCTTTCTTTATATTTATTATACTTTGAAATGTGCCAATAGAAATTGGAAAACAAATGTTAAAAAAAATAAAAAACTCATCATTCTGAAAAAACTTTAAAATATATTAGCATAAATTTTTGACCTACGTTTATTTCACCACCTTGTCTTATTTTTTATCAATTCCTAAACAGTTTCCAATCATATGAGACATTTATTGGGAACTCCTCGTAGTAATGATGAAGTCAGATCATGGTCACATATTTTTTGATCGAACCTCGTGCAGAGGTGCACAACAGCTTTTAGCCTACATCCTCCTGCCCCGCCACATGCCAGCAAAAAATAAAATCTTGACTCGAAACATCAAAGAGACCGACGGGAGTGAATTTACTTCTGTTTACTTATGTACGGTGCCTTCGTCCTCGCAGTATCTGAACTTTTTTTTTACTCCAGTTAACTATATCTCTCAATACTGAGTTTGTTGTATCTCGTACGTATATAAAGCTCTATTTCGACTGAATTCTATTAAAGATCCAAACATCGGTAATCTGGAATATTGAAAGAAGGTTGAGGACCTATCTTTGTTATTTTCCCTGAGAGCGGTAAATATCAGAAATATTTGGCGAATATGTGAACATTGAACTACACGAAAAACACTCTTTCAATTAATTTTCTTTCCCATCTGTTTCAAACCCATAAAATTCGTTATGGAATTTTACTTAACTGAAAATCTAGAATCCATTACCCTCTTAGCACCTATTTGAACTTTTGAAGACAAAAACACACGCATTTCTTGCATATTACGGCATAATGTCACCCGATGAGATAAATCTGCTCATGGCACGATGACAATATCTTCATACTGGGAAATTTCTAACGAAAGGAAGAAAGCGATTAAGTTTCTCACATTTTTCTCCCTTAAATATGGAAAATCAGAAAGTTAAAAAGTTTTTTCCCCAAAAACTAATCTTTCCCAAAAATATCTCCCCTTTAAATTTATGAGAATTACTCTGATACAAGATTTAGATTTCCGAAAGAGGTCTTTTTCTGTTTTCAAAATTTGAATAAATACCATATTTGATAGTCTAATATACAGAATGCCTGAGAATGTAATGTACTCTTATTCCATGTACTCATATTTCAGTAGTGACAACCAAGTACGATTCCAAAATCAAATTTAACAACTTCATTCAATAATTTATATTTTGCCTTAATTGTTGATTCATAAAGATAACTTTCCTTGTAGAATATCTAGGTACGTACACATTATTTCAACTTGATATGTGAATTAAAAACAAATACCTTTAAACATTAAAACCCAACATTTGAAACATCTATTTGAATACTTTTCGAAGTGAATTTGAAAAACTCATGAACTAAACTCAACTTTATTTTGTTCAAACTTGCATTTGCTGTGATAACCCAAATGTCAAGAGACGCGGATACAATTATTTTAGATATGAATACCAAGCTTTGCAAAAACAATATCGTGATGATCTTGAAAAAATATTTCGATTCTGTTATTTGTTTCAACGGAACAAATGATAAATCTGACAATAATGATTCCTCGCAAGGAGATTGATAATGCATTGGAAGGTATTCGAGGAGACGAAATAAGCAAATGTATAAGAAGTTTGAGTAATAGAACCGCAAAGTGCATTTTACAAAATGGTGGACATTTCGAACTCTTACTTCATTAATTTTCATTTACTTTCGAACAATCATTCGATTTTTCTTTCAAATAAATAATAGTTTCGTTAAATTATCATGAATTAGGTTTTTCTCCTCTTGAAATACGTAAATAATTCATACTTGTTTCTTTATTTGACTCTGATAAATTACGTTCAGTTTAAGATGAGTGAGTTGATTTTCTCATCGAAATGTATTGCATATTATTAATTTCACCAAAGGTAAATTTAATACAGATCCGAACCAAATAAATTTGGATAAGGGTCAAAATCACCTGAAAATCAACTTTGAATGACATTGTATGATATATCTTTGAATTCAGTGTGAAGGTTATTTCGAAAAGTGTCATAAATATGCAGGTCCGTATTGAAAAAAATTAGGTTGAAGGTGCCCCAGAGAGTACGAAACGTTGGATTCGAAATCTGATTACGTCAAATTGAGAAGAGAAAAAAAAATGCATGTAATCTTTATTGATAATTTTTGAAATAACGTGGGAAAAAAATTAAAAGGACACAATTTTTTTTATATATCAATAACCGGCCTTGATATTCTCGATTTGTTCGAACCACAGTGCTTCTATGAATGCAACTTTTTCTCCATTTGACCGACGTTCTAACTCTTATGGCTACCAATACAATCCCATTGAAAAAGTGGCAACTCTGTATATATAAGATTGTGGTTCTAACGAACAACTTTTGCCATATCGGAAATGTTAATATTTATTCATCAGTTTTGCTGACATAACGAAATTTAAAAACATTTATATTAGAGGACAACAATCACAAATTAGTCCAAGGTCATTGACTCAAAATATCTGGGAAATCAAGATGTGGAAAAGATTAAAGATTGCGGTTGGTGGGGAACGCTTGCTGTGCTCTTATTTCCCTTTACAGTTTGATGACTGAACTATTTGAAAAGAAGAACGAATGACGTACCTATGCAATGAAATGAATAACATTCGGAATTATTGTTAACCATAATCACCAACTGAACTCTTAAGGTATCATTTGAACGTGTGAAAATATTCTTATTAACAATGATGTTATTCATTTTTACCAATAATTATTATAACAAGGCCGTCATTATTCTTATTTTACGTGGTTTATTGAAAACAGTAGGGTGAACAAGGAACTGACGTTCAAACAACAACTACGGCGGTACAACATGATGCTTGATATTGTTAGATAGGGGCGAGTTGAGCAAACTTGAATTTATTAGATTTAAAATTTTGAACCTGATAGGGCTAACCTTATTGTTATGACATATATGATAATGATTGTGTCTATTTATCCTTCAATTCTCATATGTTCAAGTGCTTTGTTATAATCTGAAGGTTTGTTGTGCCAATTTGATTTTTCGGGTTTTCTTTCAGTCTTCTTAACTTCTCAGGGTGACAAGTATGAAAATGTATACAGCGAATGGTCAAAAATAGGTGCCCTGACCAACTTTAAAATTGGAAAACTTTCGTATCAAACTCTGATAACGGAATTGTTTTTCAAATATTAAAATGCTAATTTCACCCTTCATTGTTTACAAAATTTCAGTTACCAGAATTGAGCTGGAATCCATTAAATTTTGATGAGTAAAAAATATTCATATCAACATTGATTCAGATATTAAAAGTGGTTTTATCTCACTACGGAAATTTCTAATAAAACCACATCAGGAATGTACAAGAAACCAAAAGCAATAACTGTACTTAATTCTTCGTCTTCATACATAAAATGTGGGAATCTTCCAGAGGAAGGAAGAAAGCATATATGATGGAACTGGCCGATACTTGATGAAAACCCTTCTGAAACAACTACTTTCATATGAACATTGAATCACACAAAAGAAAGACTAGTTTCGAAACAACTACTTTTATATATGAACATTGAATTATACAAAAAACAATGTTTCTTATTAAGTTTGCACTCCAAACATTCGTTATGGAATTGAATCATTCACAGGTTTGCTACACAATTTAGTATATTAAAGAGATAAAATTTCGCTTACATGAAATACGCTTACTTGGTACTACGGAAGCGCAGAAGGGCCACATTTTTTCATTATTTGTTTCTTAGAAATTGCGATTTTAATCTCTCGAAATTTCGAGTTCTATGTCGAAGTAAAAATCGAAATTTCGAATTTTGAAGTTGTAAGTTCCAAGATACAAACAATAAAAATATATGACTTTTCTGCTCTTCCGTATAATACTATATCATCCTCAATAGCGGACATCGGTGTTTCGAGATAAGACACTTGCTTTATTGCCTTTTCAGCACTAATTTCGATAACATATATGATGAAACACTTGATTCACTCGTAACATTATTTGCTTTCTTTCTAACTTTGGAAGTTTCCCACATTTTTTTGTATAAAAATTATTCTCTCCTATAAAATATACCCGTTTCCATTCAAATTAAATATTCATTTGGAAAAGACTATGTTTTCAATGTAATATGCAAACATTCAAACAAAATGAATGAAAGTATTTTGAAATATTCTATTATATCAATTGATGTTGAATATACAGTTTTATAGGAAATGGAATGATTTAGGTCAGTTCAGTTTATTTTATTTGAAAAAGTATAGATATATTTACATTGCTAACCAAGTTATTGATCTTGGTGGTCAATACTGGAATAGAAGTAAGAAGTTCCGACATATTACTTCATTAGCGAATAGGATGGTAGTGCTTACATACAAATTTTCAGAATATCATGGTCATTTGTTAGATTGCCCAGTGTTTCAATGTCAAGAAATATCTCGATATACATTTCTCAAGAGCAAATACGCGCATTGCTTTCTCATATCAGATTCATAATAACCAACCATAAGAAGTTGACGAAATGAAAAAAAAAAAATTTAAATAGTAATACACATATATTCAACAGACCATGTGAAGAAACCTACAGCATTACATCAAAAATATCATTCTGCTTATGAATTAGAACCATAAATGAATATGGCTTTTGCCTGGCTCCACACTAGGAATGTTATGGTCGACAAATATATCGTATTCAAGAGATATTTTCGAGACAAAATTATGAATATGACTTGAATAAAATACTCAATATACATAGTGTCTTAGTGTACATTTAACCCATTTGTATCATTGTGTACAACCTTATTGATTGAAATGAACTGGTATTATTTTTTTTTTCACCGTAGTGTGCGCTGCTCAGGCCCTAGCCCCTGAAGCCCCGATACATTCGGAAGGGCGCGCCAGCATTATCAACCAATGACCACTCCCTACACCGTGGGGTACGTGATCTTTGGGTCCGAGAATCATGTGCCCTGAGCAAGCGCAGTGAGCCAAGAATGGCAGCCTTCTGAATCTGTGCGGTTACGATTTCTGCGGCAAGCCGGTATGATTTTAAGATTCGAGAGTAGAGAGGACATAATTCCACCAAGGACTCCAATAATCAGAACAACCATCTTGACAGAGTGATCTGGATAGAGTCTGCAGAGTTCGAAGAGAAAATCTCGATATTTTATCCGTTTTCCTCCTCTTTTCTGACGCCTCGCCAGGAGCTGAAAACTCCACGACAAATATCGTTTTGCTCTGGTTGTCGAGAAGGACTACATCAGGCTTATTAGCTTGCATGAGCCTGCCTGAGGGGGGGGAACGAATAGTTCCAATAAATTCGGCACTTCCCGTTCCTTATTATTATTATTATTAGTACAGGCTCTTTTCAGTAGAAGTTTTATTTCCGATTTCTTATTTCTCCAAAACGGATTATCATTCACCATCAACTTCCCAAGACTTATTTGATTAAAAATGCCCAAAGGTGCTTATGGATGAGATTTTGTTGAAATTCTATATTAAATTTATGAACAGTTTAATTGTATTAAGTAGTTATAGATAAATATTGTAAAATTCTCAACTTTATGACATATGAATCAATCACGATCTACAGTGATCCAGAAAACAGTCAAAATCTGAATTTGTAAATACCTTTTATCACATTTTCTCCCCAAAGTTGGAAGTACAGCCCTTATCGCCCCTATGACTTGTGCCCCCTCTCATCAACAGGTATTGTGTCCGTTAAATTTCATATCGGGGTAGACCGTGGGACTATTTCGACAGTGCGCTTTCATTTCCCCATCCACGTTCTTTTTTAACGTACCTGTTAGAATTTCCCATCATCTGCATAGCATGAGAGTCTTAACCGTCTGGAGAGGGACAATGGATGACGAAAGATCTTATTTGGTAGACTTTTAACTCCTGATCTTGCAAGGGTATGTGTTAACCTTTTGTGAAACATGACGAATTGACGAATTAAAAATTGAACAAAAAAGTTGTTGCTCCCACGAATGAATAATAGTTTCCACGCAATCGGTTGATACACAATACTTGAGAATATTTTCAAGCTAATCATTTGGAAAACTTTTGTATGTCAAGAAATTCATAATTTTGAAATAGAAGACATGGGGCTCTACTTATTACGCCCTCTGGGGGAGTAATAAGTATGTAGGCATTGCCACAAGTTAGTGCTATTATTTTCCTTAACTATAAAGAAGTGTCATTTTAATTAGTAGTCTAGTTAGACAATGAACTTTCTAATTCGTTAGATTTTAGGGGTACGTTACCCCACTCTCAATCTTTGTTATCTCTCGTTATTAAATTCTAGTTTATATCGATAACTCATGAATATTTTCATATTGTAGAGTTATATAAAACCGATAGCCGTCTACAGGACAACCCAACCGGCCGGCCAACACAACCGGTTGAATTGGCGCGGGTGGTTTGCTCTAATCGACGTGACGGATGCCGTGAAACACTGGTTCAAGCTGAGAGGCCGGACGATCGATTTTAACTTCCTATCGTCCAACCATGCTAGGAATCGCATGTTAAAATGTAAGAATTCGTTAATCCTCAGCTCGCACAAGTTTCGACTTCTGAGAGTTGTCGTTCGTAGAGAGCCGACAACTGCTTAACGGAAAAACAGATTCGTTCCCCCATAACTTTCTTTCAACACATTTATGGTACAGTTGATTAAATAATGTAATTGAAAGAATAGTAATATACTTTTCGCATACTAAATCAGTCCTCACATTAAGAGAGAAGGTCCACGATCGGCAACACAGATTCTCATGACAAAATTATCGGGTCGGCATTTGGATCACAGATTAATACCTGTGCATCAGGCATAAGTATTTCGAATAATATGTGACATTGACGCTATTTTTTCTCTTTGTATTATGTACTAAGTGAACGTAAACGTAAAAAATAGAGAACAAGATTCTAATGTAACCATGAGGCAAAAACAGCTAGTAGATACGAGGATTTGTTGATAATAATATTAACTTTATTCACATAACAGATAGCGGTGTTCATTTGTATTGCAATACAAATTGTAAACACGTGTTGAAATATTTGTAAATAAATAAAGCGGTAAAACAAGTACACCGGTACTTATGAAATTGTATTTCAAATATATAAAAATTATAATTAAATAACTATATAATAAACTAATAATTAACAGTAAAAAGTATTTCATCTAGGGAATATGGAAAGGTTCAGAGTCATGTTTGAAGCCTCAATTCAAAAGTTTACATTTTTTGTCGTGTTCTATTATAGAGGCCATTTCTTTCATCATGTATTTTCATCTGAAAATACTGTTTTTGGTTACCTACGAATAGAATTGTTATTTCATAAATTAAAAAAAATTGGAAGAAGAAAGTTTAACTGTATTCGAAATGTATTTTGATTTAACAATAAATCTTTGAATAAATGTTTCGTGTCATGGCCACCAACTATTTTTTCAAATAGGACTTGTCCTTTTTATTATAAAGCGATAAAATCACAATTCAGCAGTATATCACACTTGATATTTTATAGGGTTTCATTTAAAATAACAAGCATCATCAGTGACAACTATGTTTGATTACGATCATGTCATTTTAACGAGGTGAATTGCACTGTCATATTACACTAGCATTATAGTCGCGGGTCAAAATATATGATTCAATTTAGCATTAGGAGAGAGTATCTGAAAAAAAATTAAAAAATGAAAAGCAAAATAATGAATGACAAAATATCGAAGTTAAAAAATACCTCTTGAAAACTAAAATATCTAGAACTAAAAATCCATTATACCTTGGCTTCGGATATGCCAAGACGAAGAGTGAAAGAGTTACTGTATTACAAAGACAAAGAACGGAAGTTTTTTTAAATGTATAGCTCGAGTATAAATTATTCATAGTGAGCAATTAAGTTTTACCATTACACATTAATGATTTGACAAGAGCAACATATATGATACCTAGACCCATAGAATATAAAACGATTGAACAAAATTTGATTACAGCAATACATATTTTGATTTGAAAAGTCACGGATTTGAGCCACCTCTTGAACTCCTATGAACTCTCTATTCCAGAAGTCTCCTGGATATTTATGCAAGCGATTACCTAGGTACCATACCGAAACTCCGATGTACGCCTTTGAGGTTGAAGAAGCATTCAAGTGCTAACCTTATGATGTTTAAGCTTCACCTGAAATTACTTTATATCAAACGGGTTGCGGTGGAGGGTCGAATAGACCCACTCCCTTTGGACCTAACCTAACCTGACCTACTATCAAACTATTAATCTCTGTTTGCAGTTCTACTTGACTGACCCATTAGTTTTCACTATTTTCAAATTTTGAGGGTTGTCGTTGGTAAGAAAAAAGCAGCTGGTTAACGTAATTAAGGTTTATTACCTTCTATCCAACTGACTAGTGTCTGAGACACTAGTCTCAGACACTAGTCACTAGTCCGTAATTATCTCAGCGATAATTACCGAATTCTATATGCTATCTATTTGATGACATTATCGGTATAATTGAAATTTAACACCACTCAACAAAACAAGTAATTTTGATATATTCATGGTTCATACTGTAATCAATAACCCAACATTCAACGTTTTTCTGTGATCAATGTGCATTGGCGTGAAGTTATCCACAGATTTCTGGCCACACATGCCGACGTAGAGGAACGTTTACCTTCAGTTCCTCGTTTAGTTGAATTTTGTACGGGTGCAGGCGTAAGTCACGACGCGACTATGTTGTCAGATCTTGCGTTTCGTCGACGTACGGGTGTTGGTCGATCGTTCACTAAATCAAAGTAAAGCGAATAGTACTCTCGGTAGGACGATCTTGGCGACCGTGAAATGGGCGAAGCGCGCGGTACGTTGCCCGAACAGAACACTCATTTTGAGAAAACAACTTTATTATTTGCACGAGTTGTTGAATGCTATATCCGTCCATATTCTGACGTTAGCTGTCAAACTGACATACAAAATATTTTTCGCTGCGATAATTTCGCAGCGGCAGTTTGGAAGCCCTCTGGCCCTCCACCAGGGGCCAAGGAGCTTCTCGAGCGTCCGTCACGGAATGTATCCTCCAGAGATACTTCCGTCGGCATCACCCTCTCTGCCAGTCTGAAACAAATAACGACGACAATACGATCAAGCCTCAAGAACCGACCAACAAAAAGCGTCGCCCTCCAGAAGAGTTTCTTCCTCTTCCATCTGAACCAGTCGCTCCAGTAAACAAACAGCTCCGGGACGAAGCCAAGAACAACACTTCACAGTCAGAACTCTCAACAACAGAGTCTTCCGTCGAAGGTGACCATGAAATGTTGGTTGACGACAACAGGTCTGAAAAATCGATTTCGACTATACAGGGTGGCCCAAAACAGCCATCCCAAAATCTAAATCAGGTTGAAAATTTAACGATCAGGGAACTAGGTCCCCTCTCCCTCCGCGTCCTGAGGTGCTCCAAAGCACCAGAAAAACACGCGTTCCCCCAATTGTCGTTCGCCAGAAGGACAAGCGGGTTCAATTCACAAAGTTGGCTGCCTTCCATAAGATGAGCTTTACCAAGACAGTAAACATGGCTGACGACATCAAGGTTCAGCCTTCTTCGGCCGAGGACTACAGGAGTATGTCCAAACTATTGATGAGGGAAAAATCCCCCACCATACGTATACCTTACCTGAAGACAGGCAAATCAGAGCCGTCTTCAGAGTAGTCCCGGAAAAAGGTTTCCAACCATCATCCGTCACCAGGATGATGCGAGGAAATCGACCGCTCCCCCTGGTTTTGGTTCAAGTGAACCAAAATCAGAAGCGTATTTATGACATCCGGGATCTCCTTAACGTTAAAGTAAAGGTTGAGCCCCAACACCAAAAAACACTGGTAGGGCAGTGTCACCGATATCAGCGGTTCGGGCATAGCCAACGGAACTGCCTAGCTATTCCCATTTGCGTTAAATGCCCCGGCAGACACCTTTCAGGTGAGTGCAAGACGCCACGAGCAGATCCGCCCAAGTGCAATAATTGCAAGGGTGTGCATACTGCAAACTACCGCGGTTGTCCTGATTTCCCCAGGGTTCGCAGGAGGACCAAAGTAGCTGCAAATGCCCCCCGAAATGCACCCACACCTGGAAAGTATCCTGCCGGAGCATCTGGCACATGCCCGGGAATGAGCTACGCATGAGCGGCCAAGAGCAGTAACATCTCCGCCAGGCCGACCGAGGCGCCCAGTAGTCCCCGCCCATCGAAGGTTAGTGACATCTGTTCCGCTCTGGATAAGATGAAGAAACTCTTCATTCAGTACTCGAAAATATGTTTACGGTGAACACCAACGTGCTAACTGGAACCTGTTAATGGCTAGACAACCAACATTGCCTAATTCTCTTAAGGTTGTATTTTGGAATGCCAATAGTATTTCAAACAAGAAATTATATTTTGAGAATTTTCTAATACAACAAAACATCGATGTTGCACTGGTGCAGGAAACCCACCTGCACAATGAACCTTTTGGTATTCCAAACTACCGTTTTTACCACAGAGAACGCGTTGGACGTGCTGGAGGAGGAGTTGGCATTTTTGTCAAACGTAATCTTCCTCACGTACATTTCGGCATTGACTCGGATCAGTTACATGGCACGGAAGCCGTGGGCGTTGAGCTCCAACTGAGCTCAGTTTATAACCCTCCGCGGAATCGTCTACTCCCAGAATCACTGGATGAACTGCTGATGGATTGGGAAGCCTTCAAGGCTCACCTAGTGGAGACACCTACAGACCGTGAGGCGCTTCAAACTCGCAACGGTCTCGACGCGGCAGTGGCAGATTTCGAATTGTCTGTGAACAACGCTTTCCGCGCAGCCACAACCAGGACAGAACCTTATTCGGGAGAGAAATCGACTCAGACGAGTTTATCGGCGGACTCTCTACCCTGGAGACAAGGCTGCGTCTAGCAGGATGGCCAACCAGGTTAAACAGGCCAGGCCATCACTGAGTACAGAAACGAGAGGAGCGAGTGTTTGGAATCGCTCGAACCTGGGGATGACGAGCTCTGGCGAGTCATTCGCAGGCTCGAGAAGAGGAAAACCACTCCCTCCCCTCTTCACGAACAGTGCGGTATCTGCTTCTCCCCCGCCGAGAAGGCGTTTGCCTTTGCAGATACAATGGAAAATCAGTTACAACTTAACGTTGATCCGGACGATGATATTGACCGTGATATCCGGCTGGAACAACGAGTTCAGCGTATCCTCAGGGAGAATGACGACGACGTGATCCGTCCAGCTTCGGAGGAAGAACTGAGGGGGTACATTAGGACCTCCAAACCCAAGAAGGCTCCGGGAGTTGATTCAATCAACAACAGGTTGTTGAAGCAGCTCCCGGAGAACTTCATCAGATACCTGCTGAACATTATCAACAGCTCAATCACTCTCAGATACTTCCCTCGAAGATGGAAGCATGCCGTAGTTGTCATGATTACGAAACAGGGCCAGAACCCGCTGTTTCCCCAGAATCATCGTCTGATTAGTCTGCTTTGCTCAACGGCTAAGTTGGCTGAACGTGTTGTGCTGCAAAGGCTACCAGAAGAAGTTGAAGACCGAAATGTTCTGCCTGACGAACAATTCGGCTTCAGGAGAGCACACTCCACCGAGCTGCAGGCCCTGAGACTGGTCGAAAATTCCATCTCAGAGCTGAACAACAGGAAGACAGTCCATCTTGTCCTCCTGGATATTTCGAAAGCCTTCGACCGAGTCTGGCACGAAGGCCTGCTACACAAAATGCTTGATTTCGATCTGCCTCGAGGTCTGGTCCGGTGTATTAGGTCCTTTCTGAAAGGCAGGACATTTCAGGTCCGAGTTGAAGGAACCCTGTCTCCCGTCAAGGAAGTCGAAGCTGGAGTGCCTCAGGGAGTTGTGCTGTCTCCACTACTGTACAGCCTTTACGTGAGCGACCTTCCGAGGTTCGATCACGTGAAGGTTTCCCTTAACGCCGATGATACGGCTCTCCTCGCTTCCTCCAAGGGTCGGGTGTTGGAGGAGTCTACATGCAACGCGCATTGGACGACCTCGAACGCTGGTACCTTGACTGGAAGATTCGAGTGAATCCAGAAAAAACGCAGGCGATATACTTGGGGAGACGTAAAGTTTCTCCAGACATAAGGGTCACGATTTCAGGCAGGGAGATCGAATAACAAACGCGAGTCAAGTAGTTAGGTCTTTGGGTAGACCACCGACTCACCTGGGCAAATCACATTGATTATATCAAGAGCAAAGTGAAGATGAGGATAGCTAAAATCTATCCTCTGGTCAATAGAACGGAATGAAGCCATTCGCAGAGATTTGAAGCTGTTAACTATACGGCAGTCCATTCAGTCGAGGAACCAGAGAGTTTTCGAGTCAGCGGAAACTCATGATAACCCATTAGTTAGGGAAGCTGTAGATTACACTATAGACGACCCCACTCGATTCAGAAGGCCCCGTCGCTCGGTTGAATGAAGGCCCCACGACGTCTGTTGAAATGAACAGTTTGTTCATCAAATACCCCAGTCAGGAAGGGGTACACAAGGCCAGAGCGGCATAGAGGTCATTGACTTTTATGTCGCCACCAAAACACCTTACGTTATGAACCATTCGTCCTCCTGACGAATCTCAGTTGAAAGGGTAAGGGAAAAAATTTCCATCCTGATGAAAATGAAGATGACTATGATATCCGTCCATGGTGATTTCGCAAAACACACTGAATAAATGACAACTAATTTGACAGTTGTAGATTCAACAAGATGGCCGTTATCAATTGTCAAAGTTCGGAAGTCCCTGTTGGAAGACCCGTTATAAGACACTAAAAAAATTAAAATGCATTACTTCAGTTTCTCCAACCTTTTTTTTTAAAGGATCTCAATTTAAATATTTTTGAAACATTGATTCCTATTTGGGTATATATCACGAAATCACACCAATCATGGTTTATTTTCAACAAACCCTGAATCTAATACTGGTAATCGTGATTCGGTATTAAATCATCAGTTTCATTAAAAAAAAATATTAGAACAATCTGAATCTGCGTCTTTGGTACGATAGGAACACTCCATTTCAATAATCCCATCCTCCACAAATCCATCCAGTGATGCAACTGGGAATGTGTATGGTGAAAGTATGCCTAATTCGACTTTCTCGACCTTATTACTAAACATTCTCAAATAAATATCGACTGGTTCATTCTTAATCACTTATAAAATAGCTGGAATATCTAGTTTCCTCTGCCGAGTATATTAGTGCATATTCTCTATAAAAGAAAATTGACTCTGCAATTCAGAATTAGCTTGATTCACTAATTCACAAGGTAATATTGCGAAACTTCCGCTTTCGTCCAAAGTCACGTCCTTGGGAATTTTAAAATCTAAAGAAGTGACATATTGTTCGATTCGTAGTAGTGTTGTTCTCAGAAACTTTTCCACTATTTCTCTTCCACAGTTCCGTTCATTATCATTAAACATACTGCCTCTCTCTCCGTTAGATTCTTCACCATCGAACATTTTTGCACTTTTTTCATCATCCAATGTAACGTTCTTGAAAATTTCAAATTTTATTTAACAAATTTCTAGTTAAAAACAGAGCCCATACACAACGGATTTATGATCCAACACCAGACAGCTCTGTTTCGACCCTCCATAGGTCTCATCAGTGGTGCTAGACTGAATTACAAAGGCATTGCTGGACTCAACTATCCGTAAGTAACAAACCTGAGGAAACAAGGGCGGTGACATGTCCCCTCACGAAGACGTCATCTATGAGATGAAGAGAAAACTCAATCCTCAAATATCACTCTTGAATCCGATCAGTTGCAAATCCAAGCAGGGGATATGTCATCACCCTTGTTTACACGGGTTTGTTCTTCAAGGTCAGCTGAGTCCAGCATTGCATTGGTTGTTCAGACTAGCACCACTGACGAGACCTATGGCGGGTCGAAATAGCGCTGTCTGGTGTTGGATTCCAAATGTGTTGTATTCAGTGGCGGATCTAATTTGGGGAGCACAGCGGCACGTGCCCCCCACACTTGATATAATTTGGTAAAATAAATTTTATTATTGGGATAGAAAAGTCAGGCCGATGTAGATTGATAAAACCTAATATAAAATGAAGCTTAACCGGTTTTATACGTTATAGAATATTAATTAAATTCATAATTTGACTTACTCCGCCCAACTTCATTCTTGATCAATCTCATTACTGTAGTTGTGTGTAATATTTCCACCAGGAGCAGTAGTAGCGCAATGAGATCGTGAGGCGTTCCATCAGATATATGGTGGAATTGGCCGATACTTGATGAATATCCATAACGTATTCAAAAAACACTTCAATGTGAAATTTTCACTAAACAAACAGGTATACCCGTCGCATTCTGAACAAGAGAAGCAGATAGCAGTGGAAAATAAAGTTATGCAAGACAAAAATTTTGTAATAGATGAAGAATCAAACACAAAGCACACTACATTAGACTCATCAGAAGTTTAACACTGACGATGGAACTTCCGGTTACCTTCTGAAGAAGGATATGTCCTGGTATTCCTTTCGGATGATGATACAGTAAAATGGAATAACGGGGTCTCTCAGTCAAAAAATCAAAAATCAAAACTCTTCTTTACTTTGCCAAGCTTTCGCTTCTAGTGAAAAGCTTCTTCAGGGCAGTAAAAATGAGTAAAAAACAATCAAATGAACATATAAATCGACGAAAAAAGTTAAACATTAATGGAGTATTTTGGTTTGACATTAATGTTCAACTTTTTCAACTACGCAATACAATGATTGAAGAGAAACTACTGAATGGTTTGGCTTTACTGCACGTACACCAGGATATTTCCAATACAATGAAGGCTGAATAAGTGTTGGACTCCTGGATTCCTGTTGCAAATCTTTTAAGAATTCTTTTGGTTTGAAGAGACATAATGCAAAAATTCATCCAAATTCAAGAAATAATATAAAATATTCCTGTTACCGAAACCATCGATGTCTCAAAGAACAAAAATGCTCGCATATCTTTCCACAAGAGTATGGCTGCTTTGAAACGTAATTCTATCATTTCTAAAAGGATACCGAAAGCTGCCAGATTTCTTTCTGCTTCTGTCCTCTCGAATACCATCGATGAAAGAACTGGCCAATTGAGTTTGTCACAGTGCTTTGATTCCTTCACAACAGAGGAAACTCTGGATGGAGATGAAAAACCAATGTGTTCGAGATGCAAGCAAAGAGAAAATGTACAATGTCCTTATCAATCTTTAAGGAAGATTAAACCGTTTAATCTTCCTCTTGAAGATGATCACTTGGTGATCATCGAAACACGTGTCAAGATGTTAAAAATAACGATTTGGTGTTGGGAAAAAACTCCAGTAATGTTCATCACTACACCAAAGGTTCCAAACAGTGCATCATAAATTATTATTGTCTTTTATTTCCCTGAAAGCATATTTTATAGTTAACAATTCTAAGTTTCTTATTTGCCATTACTATTGACCAATATTTTATTACGATATTCAATACTTAAAGTGTACCTTTGGGGCTATAATTAACACATGGGAGGGGCTTGTTAATACCTATTCCAGATGTGGAGTCTAGTATTAACAGAGTAGCTGAATGTTTGTGAATCATTATTTTATATGTTTCTTTTTTAGGTATGACAGCATGAGAACTTATAAACGGACAACTACGCGTGGCACCACATCGATAGAGGTTTACGAGCTGGCTGGGCTAGAGATTATTGAGAAGAAAATAAATTACAGGAATGTCGCAAAGGAAGTTGAGCTCTGCTACGTTTCTCTTTTCAATTTTATGAAACACCTTGATTTCGGGGTTTATGGGTCATTCAAAAAGTATATGAACAGAGCACAAACTTCTTGGATTACCAGTTACTCTGGAAAAGTAATGTCTATATATGACCTCCCTGAAATTGTTAAAGAAGCGCTACCGTTGGCTTTAAACCCTACGAATATAATAAACGCTTTTAAAAAGTCTGGCATATAGCCGTGCAATGAAGATATTTTTCAAGAATCTGACTTTACGCCTTCTTTTGTCACGGACCGCGCAGACCCCAGCGATCAAAACCAGTCACTGATCCCTGAACCAACTGTTGATAATAATGACGTTAATATTGATGATCTGTCACTAAATTTGAAAAACCCTGTAGTTTTAGGCGAAGTAACAAATTTAGATATTAGCGTGACTGATGTTATATCGCAAATGTCTTGTGAACCAATAGCTGGACCGTCAGGCATGCAGAAAAGAGCTAGTGATTTTGCAGTTGAAACCATAAGACCTCTACCAAAAGCTGCACCACGAATTACGTCAAATAGAAAACGCGCTAAAAAGTCTACTATTCTTACCGATACTCCGGAAAAAAATGCTCTAGAAGAAGAACATAATATTAGACACAAGAAAAAGAGGAAAATCACATCAAAACACCAGAATAAAGAAAACATCAAAGATAAGGGAAAAAGTAAGGGAAAAGGTAAAGGAAAGGCTAAAGGAAATGTAAATGAAGACGAAAAAGTAGGAAAAGTGAAGAAAAGGATATTATATGAAAGCAATAGCTCTAACGATGATGATTACTATTTTTGTATCATTTGCGGTGCCTGTTTAAGACTGATAAATAGTTATTTTAGAGAGTTTACTTTGTTACGTTGAAATATTTAAACGTATTTTGAGATTTCGTTTATGTTCAGATATTTTGTGATTTTGTTACTGTGAGTTTATGAGAATACGAGTTTCATGCGAGGCTGTATTAATTACACTTTTATTAATAAAAAAATATGTCCTAAATATTTTTATTTTTCTTGACATTAGTCAGCATAACCTATGTTAATAACCTGTATTTTTGGTGACAATTTTTTGATCTGTAATGTTCATATTATTTCGTAAAGTCGAAATTTCTTCGTTATTCCTGACAGTTTCAGTAAATAGACGATTGTGGAATAAATGATCACATTATTTATTGCGGACAATCACTTCAATGGAAGCAATTCTTACTTCCTTCATGTACCACAGATTTCTCTAAAAAACCACCACCTGAAATGTGTTGATATCACGAACATCTAATATTTCCAATTTTGTTTCCCTACATCGTACAACTTCTTCGTACAGAGTTTAATCAATAATGAAAAGTACGCGTTATTTCTTAAAAAAAAAGAGCTGGTATTATCCTCAAACTAATTTAAAGCTCATATGAAATTTCTAAGAGAAACTGCATATTTTGGTGCATTTTTCGAACAATATTCAAGATTTCTCGGCCTGTCATCATCCTCATCGTTTTTGGACTTGGCCTCAGTATAAGTAAGCACGGAGTCGACAGAAAATTCAAATATTTCTTGTTTAAGATAAATAAGAGTTCTCACGGTGGTCTTTTTGCAAAGCTGGGCTTCGACATCGGCCATTTTTGAGTTTCGGTTGCCTAGTTGCCTTACGACTATGAAAGGTGTAGAGAAAGACAAAGATCAATTTCTTATTCGGCGGTCTATGTCGATGCTTTTTATCTTGAATAACCAATCTATGAAGTTTGTCCATCCCATGGATGACGTCTTCTTTCAGGCTTGTCCTTGAAGTAGTTCAACCTAGCACCGCTAATGCTACTATTGCGGATCGAAACAGCGATGTCTAGTGTTGGATCACGAATGCTTCATTTTTAGGCTCCTCATCATTTAGAAATATTGAAAAATATGATTCGGTGTTTGAGAAAAATGAGATGATGTTTCCCGAGGAANTTACATCTCACAGAAGTATGTTTCAACTGACTCCCTACTTTATAAGACAGGATAATTTTAACAGCGGAAACCTCGAAGGAAATTTTTTGTCAATTTATAAACAGGGTTTTCCCTGACGCTGAAAAGCGAATGCGACATCTGAAGTATGACATTCTGGATTATATTCTAATTTAATGTAATTTTTAACATTTTTATGTTTTGTTGATTATTGTACAATTTTTCATAAATTTGGGATTATAATGATTTTGTTACTATATAGGCATTTGAAATTTTAAACAAAAAAAGGTGAAAATTCAAGATTGTTTTCCGTAAAAACAAAGATGGGATAATTAAGTGCATTCCTCTCTTTTGAGGGTAAAGTCGGGTATCTGCATTGAACATATTTACGTTAAAATGGTTCAACATGTCTCAGCTTAGCTGTTTTATGACTGGTCAGGGATTGTATATACGAACCCTGACTGGAACAACGGAACAAGCAAATTTCATGCAGGTGCTAGAAATAGACCCTTTCTTTTCATATCAAAGATAAAAGAGCCGACTCGGATATTATTCTCCTGTTGGCTGTTGGCTTCTTATATACAGAACTCATAAAATATAATTTTTAAATTCTGTGTTTCAGACCTTGAGGCCAGAGAACCTTCAAGGTCACCATATGTCAATGGTGTTTTATGATGATGATAATGAAGGGTGACGTATCGTATTTCGTATTTCTTAATTCGTACCGTGATACTTTGGATTTGCTACTGGAAGTAAATGACATATATGTCAAATATTTTCAAATTTGGTAAGATAGGTAGTTCATTCACCAATGTCCATTGCGCATAAGAGGAGGTTTCTCTCATTTGTTCATTGGGAAGATATTTAATTACCATTGGTTTTAACATCGTCCAATAAATCGATATTTCTATATGAGTTTTTTTAAAGTGAGCTACCTATTATGGAAAATAATATTCATTATCTTTGTTACGTTCATTCCAAAAAAGAGCAAACGATATTTTCATTGGTGCATATTTTGAAATCACACTATATGGAGTGAACATCGTTATTTTAGAGAACCTAGCTTTAGATCAAGAAGATGAGTACTGACTATTTTGAATTTTAATAATTTTTAATTATGGAGAAATGCATACGACACCATTTTCAGTTCCCCAGCATTCTTAATTTTGAATTTTATTCAAATTGACTCGTAGCCAGTCATCACATAATTTATATTTTCTTGAGTTGTTATTTAAGCTTTTTGGGAAGGAAACACAATCAATTCGATTTCAGACTCTTATTTACTCTACACCGTAGATGCTGATAGTTGAGGTTTATTCATTTGGAAGATCTCTTCGAATATTTCGTAATGGTATAAAAATGAGTGCTTCTTTTCATGTTACTCAGAACAATACTGATGAGGTGATAAGACAAGTGTCTCGTCCCGAAACTCCGAATTACATCATTGGGAATGATAGTGTTCCTTAATTGACATTTTATATCAATACTCTTTTATAAATCACATTCTGTGGCATTTCAATCAATAATATCGTTTTCAGTTCCATAAAGAATGTTTGTAGTTTAAATTGAATAGGAGAAAGTGACTTTCGTGTTATTGATTGTTCATATGAAAGTATCGTTGTTAAGAAAGAGATTTTTTTATTCCAGTTTGTACCCGAAATAAACTTTTGTGTATGTAGGTACTACATATCTTTATAAGAGTTCTTTTATAGTTTTTTCCTTCCTTTCTTTGGAAGTTTTATACATGTTTTGTTCAATGATGGAGAAATAGAGGGCCAAAACTTTTCTCTAACAAAAACCTAAACATATTCCCTTTTCAATTCAACACATTTCCCTTTGAGCATATACTATATATCATGGGAATTACAGCTCAAATATTGATGATAAGCGCCGTAATTACTTGAGCTCAGCTTTTTAAAGCCCAAAATATATGTGTCAACGCTTGAAATCATGCTCACCAAGCACAATAAACAGCGAGAAGAATTTTGTCGACATCGAAGGTAACTTGATAGAGATTTTTTGTTTTCAACTGAGAGGGATATCAAGTCTCAAGTACAAACAAAATGCTTCTAATTTTTGATTTGATACTCAATTTTGGCAGATGGTTGCAGAAAATGTCATCATTATGAAAAAACACAAAATAGGAATTACTGGAAATCAAATCAGCTGAAAAAATGCGTAGACTTTTGGAATCATTTTTGCATCAAATATATCAAACACATTATACACCAAACTTCTACCTTAGAAAGGTTGTCAGAATGTAAATCAATGACAGCTTTCACACACCATACTCGTGCTAAAATAAAGTAAAAGTTTTGTTCATGGTCAAGCTATAAATGTAAAATGAGAAATATTTTCGTTAGGAAGTGAAATTAACACAAGGACAAAAGGTTGAATGTTGTGGGTATATTAATATCTATAATTTTTGTAGGTACAACTGTAAGTTCTGGTGGTAGATTGTCAGTCCCCACCGCGGTCAGAGGGCTAGGTAAAGCTGATTTTTGTTACTATGCATATAAAATTCACGAATGGAGCGAGTTTAAGGTCTGAGTCAGGCTTAATGCTATAAGGAGAATTCGACAATAAGTCGCCAAAGTGGAGGGCCTAACTTTAATCGGTCCTGGGGCTAATTTTTGTTACGATGCATACACGGCGGTAGCGAAAAGAAAAACCGGGGGGGAGGAAATCCAAATTTTCCTAACCCCACCAGTAAAATTTCCCATATTTCGAAGAAATGAAAGCCGAAGGATTAGTTAACTACTATAATATATTAATTTTCTTATGTAGCTATCCAAAGATTGGCTGAATGCTTATGCCCGTTAGGGTATGCACAAACAAAAATAAATTTTGGTGATTATGAAAATAATAATGGTAATTATTCTACTTTGGACCAAGGTCCTTGGTCTTCCACCATATCAACCATGTATAAGAATATTCAATACAAATGAAAGGAAACAACACTTAAATAATATTGTGCTTATTGTTTTCTACTATTATTTTTTCTATCTTCACAGCCCGAAATTTCCCAACTTGTCCAAGTTGAAAAAACAGCGAAAAGTTGTGAATTTTGTAAAATTGTCACTTCAAAATTTGTGGACTGTTCGGGACTGTTTTCTTACTTGGGAGAAATTTAACTTTTTTGAAGATTTCAAACAACTCAGAATTCTCTTCAAGTTATGCATGTTGGGAAATTCCAACCTTCTCCTGGTTCTTTCCCTTTTCTCATTATCTCTCCTTTTCTTTTCTCTCATTTTTATTTTTTTTAATTTTTATTCATTTTTTTACTATTTTTTTTTTCTATCTTCACGGCCCAAAATTTACTAACTTTTTCCAAGTCGAAAAAGCAGGTAGGGAGGCTCCTCCCATGGCGACGTCCCAGGTAGGATTGTTCAATGGGCATTCAGACCTCGATATTGTATACCGTCGAAGTCGTGACTGAAGACTGCTGGTATCTGAAGATGTTACAGCAGATAAAGAATAACGTCAGGGACTCGATTCTTGACATTACTCCCATAGGACCTGTGCCTTTTTTTTCATGGAAAAATTATTTGGTATTCTCCACAGAGGTATGGGAACGTTTACCTTTGGAATCCATGGGTGAAATATATAGTTGGTTATATCCATGTGATTTGAAGTATTTCTGAGGATTTTACCGCAAAACTCATATTACTGTTGTTATCAGTGGCACAAAATATAGTATCGCTTTTTGTATTTGTCTTTGGTTTTGTAAAAAAATCGTTAAGAATTTGAATTCCCTTATTAGGTATATCATAATCAAAACAGAATGATTATGGAAATGGGGCCAATTTTTCTACCACCTACTAGCTATTTATTTATGTATGGCTTAATAATAAAGTTGTACAGAAAAGGATACTACGATACCCATTTCAAAACACATGTATTGTATTGGTATGGGCATCGTACAGGCATGGCAACTCTGTCTCATTAGTACTCTGAGGTTTCTATGCATCTTGGCCGTATACACGGGCCGAGAACGGAAGAACAAACAAAACAGTCTGAATTCAGAACACACCAAATTATTTAGTTAGTAGTTGAGTATTTTTGGTTTTGCCTTGGACTTTGATTTTGTTCTGTGCTGAGCATCTATTATCCGTCAACAACAGGTCAACACAAACCTTCGGATTCGTTACAGTTACAAATGATAAATTTTACGATAAATTCATTTCAGTTTTTGATGAATCACACGTGATTACATTTAAATTTCCATCGCATGAAAACGACACTTATTTTCAAAATTACACACATTTCGTCTACGCAAAACAAAGACACTTCACTGAATATTACTTTCAGTATAAAAAATGTAATATCGAAATGTATCCATGTACCACAGAATTGTTTTCTATTCTGTTTGTGGACACAACGAAAAGAAACTCCGAATGACAAACGACAAAAGATATTTGTGACCAAATGCACCGTAGACAAGGAAAGATATACCTTTTACCTAATCTAAGAAATGCATCTACGTGTAAGCAAAAGGCATGAAAACTATTATAGCGTTTTCCATTGGAAAAACTAGTGTTATCCTTATTCTGCACTGACACTATATAAGTTCCGTCGGTCTTCACTCCTAATGGAACATAAATTTCAGCATATGTTATTCAATAACACTACTACTATAACAGAAAGATCAAGATCTAATCTAATGGCTTCTAGAATTTAGAATCTATTAATATTTTCTTATAACTTTGAATATTGACAGAAAACATTGTTATAATATATCCGAAATATTCATTCTTGGAACAAATTCATATAAATTCAACATAAAATCAGAAAGCACAACAAATAGTGGAACTATCACTTATAGTTTTGTCCTAAAAATAATCCAAGCGACTTTTTACGCAGTTATATCGTTGAAGATAACTTCAGTATCAACTTAAAATAAAAAAGAATTTGCGAACCAAAATATATGTGACCGGAATTACTCATCAAATATTTTTAAATTTCACCAAAGTCTTATCAAATATCTAATCGAAACTCAAGTTCATAGAAATCATTCTCTGTCTCCATGCTGTACCTAAAAGTATCAATCAATCGAGCTGGTTCGCTTCTTTTTTTTAAATTTTGTCATTACTTCATCTATCATTCACTTTTATCCAACTTACTTGACATTACCGAAACTTATCATGTGTTGAAAGTTTTCATTTCTTGCCACGGGTATTTCAACTACTATTTCAATGTATCTATCACTACTCGATGAAGAAAATAAAAATAAATTAATCAGCACTTGTATTTTCTCTTTAAGCGCCATCGCCAAGCACTGAAACCGCAGGATTTGAGAGATGGTGCCGAAAAATATTCACTGAGTGCAGTTTTCATTGTCTTGGTTTTCCAATGGAACTGACACTCGTTTCACTCATGGAACATAAATTATGCACTAATTGGCACGGGTTTTACTAATGGAAAACGCTTTTAAGAATATTCCCTGTTCAATTTAGATTATATTTAGATGTATTTAGACGTGTACATAATAAAAATGTGGTACATAACTTATTTTATTTTCTTATATATCTAAAGATGTCTCCGCTAGTTAAAGTTTTCAAAATAAGGTAGTACATGTATGTAACTTCCCCATAATGAATGGTGAAGAGGAGCAGTGGTCTTTGTACACAGCTTCTCAACACTTACCTGCTGTCTTAACGGACCCCAATCGTGGAAAACAGTCCAATTTCTTCACGAAAACATGGGGGGATACTTTTGTGGAAAAAACAGTCATAGAGAAAAGTCCCTTTCTCCCAGAGATAACCTGGGCCCACTTTGATGTCTACATGCGAAAATATGGGAAGAGATATAAAAAACATTGTCAGTTAAAATTGGAGAATACCAATTCTAAAGTGAAACCGAAACATTCTGACTTCAATACCAGCAGCATTCCTGATATATATTTGAGTCAAAAATTTAAACTGAGTGAGCCAAAGATATTTGATGAAGTATTTCATACTAGAAAAACTGAACATGAACTCCAAGATGAACTTAGTCACTACTTAGATATTGTCGAGGAACAAATTGCGCAACAGGTTTCACAAAAGTCTGATGCTTTCTTTCATGCAATGACATCTCATGACACAATAATGGAACAGATGGGTACTGCTACTAATGAGGTTCGACTACTCCGTTCTAAAGTACAAAAAGTTGACAAGACCCTTGCAAGAGATTCCTTGAGATTGATTGGTTCAGCAAGATCTAAAGCAAACTACATAATATTGCTAGATAAACTGAAGTTGATGTCAACAGTTCTACAAACTCAGCCTACGTTGCAGCTATTACTGAGTTCATCAGATTATGTAGGAGCCTTGGAACTGATATCTGGTACACAGGAAGTACTTTCCAAGGAATTAGCTGGGGTAAGGTAAAACAAATATTAATTTGTATGTAATAATATTTTTCACAGATTACAATTGTAATTAATGAAAAATGAGAACTGAAACATCTATGTTTTTTATCACTTTTATAAAAGTTGTTTATAACAATCATAAAAACAGAAATTTTCAATTCTCATTTTTCATGATGATTTTCTACCACTTAGTAATGCTACATCCATCAATTGATTGTAATTTACTTGAGCATGAAATCAATGAGATTTGAAAAGTTTCAATGTAGAGTATAAAACAGTAAACATACTTCCTCACTCATTAAAAACAAAATGGAAATTTCAAAACTATGATTGTTTTATGTCATTAACTCTTAGCAGTGCATAATTTGTTTAAACAAAAATTTCTGGTGGAACAATAATAAATTTTTAGGAAAAATTAATATTGTTTTTCAAATTATCATTTAGGAAATTACTGGTACCAAAAACCAAACCAAAACCAAAAACATTGTTGAAACAAAAACCAATAAGAAATTTTTTTGATTATTGGGTGTTCACGAAGACCAAATATTGAAACTTTCACAGAGCAGTTGCATTGTTTTGAGCTATAAAAAATGAGATATTGACTTTCAATTTTTCAATATTGTTTTGGAGTAAACTGGAACTATTTCTGTGTTCAAATCTTTTTGAAAAAATGTTTCATTTCTTGTTGAGAGATGGAAAAGACTCATATGAGACAAATAATATTAATTTACCTATTAATGAAATGTCATTCAGAATGAAAACCAGTTATTGACAACCCAGTTATTGACATATTGAAAATGATATGTCACCATTGTCCAGTTATGAAACATATAAAATGTAAATTATAAAATCCTCATTATCGAAATAAAACAATCTGCATAAAAAAATGTTTAATGTCTATGCCTCAAATATATCTACCAGTAAGGGAAACTCATATATTATCCTTTCTCCTGTACTACTGAGGCAGGTAATACACGTAATATCAATGACTTGCTGATAAAAGACACATCCTTTTTACTCAATATAAAAATTTGTTTATCCTTATCTGTGGATTTCATACCAATATAATCTTTATTTCCCGGCTATTATAAACTTTGCGTACAGCAGAAACGTATTTGAAAATTGTTGAATTATTTTTGTCTCCAACGAATTTTGCCAGATTATAGTCTCCTACAGAAACGTCTCTGTTGACTGAATTACAAAAAAAATTGATGGATGTAGCCGTTACTATTTGGCAGGAGATCATCATGAAAAATGATGATTATACTACTTGTATTTGCAACTAACATTACTGCAGTTATTTCCTACAAGGAAACGAATACAAACATGTTTATAGTATGCGTTGGAAAATTTCCTTGTAGGACAAAACTGCAGTAGCCTTAGTTACTGCAGTAACCTTAGTTACAAATATAAGTGGTATAAAAACATAGTTTCAATTCTCATTTTTCTTGAATTACAAAATTCTTTTTAATTTAATTTATACACAAGAGATACTGTAGTTATTACTCAATTTTCATTTATTTGATAATCATTGGAGGAACTAAAAATTTCACAGTTAATTTATGAAAGCAGGAAAAGCCACGTGTGGTCTGTCTGCCGAGAGTGGAAAGCCAACCCGATACCCGATATCAGTTGCTAGACAAGGACATGGTGTGAAATCAATACTAAAATGAACATTTGACACCGACCTGCCCAATTTGTACTTTCAATAAAATATGCTTGGAACTCGACGTATAAAATTTCATTCAATCTAAATACTACGTACCTACTTATAGCTATATTATATACAAAAACCACCTTGCATGTCTTTTAATAAAATAATTCAACATGCAATGGACAACATTTTATTTAAAGTGGCCTTGTGCTCATGAAAGTATTTGTTACAATATCTACATTACTATAATTATGTTCCAACTAGTTTTCCAGGGATAAATTCCTAAAATATTTTTTGTTTATGAAATTCAAGGAAAGATGGAATATGTCAAATGATTTATAAAACAAAACACCATTTAGAAAAATTAAAATTTATGGAAAATCAAAACACCTGTAATAAACTTACCTACAATATTTCGCAATTTTGTTCGCCTGCCCTAACATTTTCTTGAGAATTCAGTTTCAATTCTGAAACGCGATATTTTCTGTGGGGACACATAATACCGATTGATAATACTGTTTTGAATATATATCTTGATAATCGTCTTTTCGTGTAGGAGAGACAGGAAATTCTATTTTCCGCGAAAAGAACCGTACTCCTAGAGAATTGGACCGAACTAGTTCAAAAAGAGAATTCACTAACAGGAAGATTTTTACCACAAGTATAATGCTATTAGCATTATACTTGTGTTTTTACTATTTTGTGAATACACCCACCCCAGGTAGAAAAAGATGTATGAATATACTAACTGTGGATCAAACGAAAATAGAAAATCGACGTAGTGGCAAATTAAGTTCATACCGTTTTCTTGACAGTATGCAGAAAGTTGCAACTGCTGTCTTTGTTTCACACATTCTAAATAATTTTCGAGAGAGAAATAGAAAGTAGTCCATGAACAATTTTCGATTTTTAAACCTACTAGCGACATCTATTGAATAGAAAATTAAGTCTTAAGATTTTCCAAAATCTTTTAGAAACCAAATTGACTCTTATGTACCATCTTTGTACATAGGTTAGCCTATATACAAAGGTATAATGATTATTCGCAATCCAGTTGGCATTACGCTACATAATAATGTACAGAATGAAATGTCATACTTATCTCATAAGAAAATTTTGCGAGTGCGAGAGACGGGTACTTTACTAGCTTTATACCAGTTATCCACTGTATCATTATTTAAAGGTAAACCTTTTTCCTCTTCGATATTACTATTACTATATGAATTGGAGAATTCGTGACAGCCATATTGATTTCGGACAGGTTGGAGCCTGGCTCCCCTTACCCTTTTGACTGATGTATGGAGAATTACTGAACGTCGTCTTCATGTCATTCAGGTTGGAACCCAGCTCCCTCACCCTTTTGGCTGATTTTTGTCAAAGAAATGGAAAATTGATATTGAAGTGCCGATTATTATTTCTGTCCAGTAGAACTTTTAGAGGACAATGGAGTGGCGACATCTAGGTTTTAGAATTCGAATATTGAAATCAGGAAAAACATTGATAATTGTCATTACAAATCATTCGTTTACACAAAAATATGAAAATCAATTTTTATAATAGGAAATCAAAAAGGCATGATTACATTCGTATAATGTTCAGCTTCCCAAAGGATTCAAAATGATAGAGGATTGGAAAATTGAACTCATAATCAGTAAACCAATTGTAAAATAAATATTTTCTTAATGAACACTTCAACTAGAATGACTTCACTTGTAGGTACCTACATATAACATTTCTATTTATTTATTAGCAAATTTGTACCAGAGCAGAGTTTAAAAAAATTATATGAAATTGTTTTTCTGCAATTCACATTCATAATTGAAAATTCACATTCACAACTGTAAATTGGAAAATTTTCACCTATAACTGTGAATTCCATCAGCAAATAGATAATAAATTAATGAAATAAATGCAGAGTATTCATGTAACACTTTTTCGTGAGATTTTCAGTGGAAAGTTTACTAAACCCTGATACGGGTTTCGCTATACAATATCTTTCTGTAGCATTTTCATACTACTCNATATTTTTTGTTTATGAAATTCAAGGAAAGATGGAATATGTCAAATGATTTATAAAACAAAACACCATTTAGAAAAATTAAAATTTATGGAAAATCAAAACACCTGTAATAAACTTACCTACAATATTTCGCAATTTTGTTCGCCTGCCCTAACATTTTCTTGAGAATTCAGTTTCAATTCTGAAACGCGATATTTTCTGTGGGGACACATAATACCGATTGATAATACTGTTTTGAATATATATCTTGATAATCGTCTTTTCGTGTAGGAGAGACAGGAAATTCTATTTTCCGCGAAAAGAACCGTACTCCTAGAGAATTGGACCGAACTAGTTCAAAAAGAGAATTCACTAACAGGAAGATTTTTACCACAAGTATAATGCTATTAGCATTATACTTGTGTTTTTACTATTTTGTGAATACACCCACCCCAGGTAGAAAAAGATGTATGAATATACTAACTGTGGATCAAACGAAAATAGAAAATCGACGTAGTGGCAAATTAAGTTCATACCGTTTTCTTGACAGTATGCAGAAAGTTGCAACTGCTGTCTTTGTTTCACACATTCTAAATAACTTTCGAGAGAGAAATAGAAAGTAGTCCATGAACAATTTTCGATTTTTAAACCTACTAGCGACATCTATTGAATAGAAAATTAAGTCTTAAGATTTTCCAAAATCTTTTAGAAACCAAATTGACTCTTATGTACCATCTTTGTACATAGGTTAGCCTATATACAAAGGTATAATGATTATTCGCAATCCAGTTGGCATTACGCTACATAATAATGTACAGAATGAAATGTCATACTTATCTCATAAGAAAATTTTGCGAGTGCGAGAGACGGGTACTTTACTAGCTTTATACCAGTTATCCACTGTATCATTATTTAAAGGTAAACCTTTTTCCTCTTCGATATTACTATTACTATATGAATTGGAGAATTCGTGACAGCCATATTGATTTCGGACAGGTTGGAGCCTGGCTCCCCTTACCCTTTTGACTGATGTATGGAGAATTACTGAACGTCGTCTTCATGTCATTCAGGTTGGAACCCAGCTCCCTCACCCTTTTGGCTGATTTTTGTCAAAGAAATGGAAAATTGATATTGAAGTGCCGATTATTATTTCTGTCCAGTAGAACTTTTAGAGGACAATGGAGTGGCGACATCTAGGTTTTAGAATTCGAATATTGAAATCAGGAAAAACATTGATAATTGTCATTACAAATCATTCGTTTACACAAAAATATGAAAATCAATTTTTATAATAGGAAATCAAAAAGGCATGATTACATTCGTATAATGTTCAGCTTCCCAAAGGATTCAAAATGATAGAGGATTGGAAAATTGAACTCATAATCAGTAAACCAATTGTAAAATAAATATTTTCTTAATGAACACTTCAACTAGAATGACTTCACTTGTAGGTACATATAACATTTCTATTTATTTATTAGCAAATTTGTACCAGAGCAGAGTTTAAAAAAATTATATGAAATTGTTTTTCTACAATTCACATTCATAATTGAAAATTCACATTCACAACTGTAAATTGGAAAATTTTCACCTATAACTGTGAATTCCATCAGCAAATAGATAATAAATTAATGAAATAAATGCAGAGTATTCATGTAACCCTGATACGGGTTTCGCTATACAATATCTTTCTCTAGCATTTTCATACTACTCGTAACATTGAAATAAAAAAGATGAGTCCTTAAATATCCCATCCTCGTCACCAGATAAACCATCATAAATATTTAGCGATAAAGGTGAAAAGTACAAAAAGTAGGGAATATTAAAAATGTAATTGAGTTAAATGTACTTAAACAGTTTTATTTACTTTTATGAGGAAATAACTTCGAGAGGATTCTATACATTGAGAATATGTATACCAATTTTATTTCACAACCATGTCAGTTTGAACACATGTTGAAAACATTGAACACTCACACTTAGATCCTAATCAGTTTTATGTAAAATGTATGAAACATCAATCTTGTGAAATAATGTTTGATAGACTGCCAGAATTTCAGCACATGGTTGTTTTACAATACATTTCATCAGTTTTTTTTTCATAAACATATAACACTATCACAGGTCGAAAACATCAAACACTTACCAACACTTAAGATTCAACTGTATGTAGATGAAGTTACAATATGAATCCCGTGTTTGCAATCACACGTTAAAAGGTAAGACCTCGTTAGTCCTTAGCTCGCACAAGTTTCTCGATGAGAGTTGTCGTTCGTATGGGGGCGACAGCTGATTAACGGAAAACAGATTTTAGACAGTTTTTAAACAGATTTAAACTAAAATCATAAAATGAGATTAAGGAATATCTATATATAACATCAGATTTTATGAAGGTTTAAAAAGTGTACATTGACTGAAACAATATGAAATTTTATATCAATTTGATACTCCTCAGTAATATTTATTATGAGCACTCAAAACCTTTTTTTATGATAAAATACTATGTGTAAACGAACAGAACAGAAGAACTCTACCTAAAAACAGATTTGAGCGATGCATAATAATAGTAACTTTAGTCAACAATTTATCGACTTTTCTCATATGAAAAGTGTAACATTTTGTATGTTTAGTCTACTAAAAGTCATATTGTTTATTATTACAGATTGTCTTCTATGGTTCAAGTTCTGATTTGGGTCATTGCAATTATTATACTTTGGACGGTAGTGTCTGGTTCATATTTAACGATGTCTGATGCCTTGATGTAATAAGATTTTGTAGGACAGTTACATCTCACAGAAGTATGTTTCAACTGACTCCCTACTTTATAAGACACAGGATAATTTTAACAGCGGAAACCTCGAAGGAAATTTTTTGTCAATTTATAAACAGGGTTTTCCCTGACGCTGAAAAGCGAATGCGACATCTGAAGTATGACATTCTGGATTATATTCTAATTTAATGTAATTTTTAACATTTTTATGTTTTGTTGATTATTGTACAATTTTTCATAAATTTGGGATTATAATGATTTTGTTACTATATAGGCATTTGAAATTTTAAACAAAAAAAGGTGAAAATTCAAGATTGTTTGTAAAAACAAAGATGGGATAATTAAGTGCATTCCTCTCTTTTGAGGGTGAAGTCGGGTATCTGCA
>NW_019290714.1:0-21182 GCF_000500325.1 Leptinotarsa decemlineata
AGATAAATAAGTGTGAAATTATTGTTAATTGTTTCCTTTTTTATAAGTTATAATTCAACTCAACAGCTTAGTTAGTATATAGGTTAGTTAGTATGGGACAAATCTTAAAAACTGAATTTTGAATCAGCTTACCTTAACCAAATTACTATCAAAATATCGTTTGGTGTTATTAAGAATTGTTTCATTTTTTACAAGCTATAATTTAACTCAACATGTTAGTCAGTTAGTATAATGATTAGTTAGTGTGGGACAAATCTTAAAACTGAATTTTAAACCAGTTAACCAGTGCAACATTCTTCTACAAAAACTATGAGTTGAATACAAAATATCAAAATGTAATTAGTTATAACGTAGTATATTTTTGGTTAAACAAATATTTTCGGAAACTTCCAGAGGAAAGAAGAAAGCAATTAACATCAAAGTAAACATTTTACAAAAAATGTGTAGATCATACATAGAAGTTACTTAAAGATACAACAAGCCCTTCCGAAACAACCAGTTTCTTATTAAGATTTTGATTGTCAAGTTGGCGGGAATTTGGTCAAAATGTTGAAGAAAACCAACTTCCAAATTGTCGACGTTTCGAAACTTTATTGTTTCATCTATAATACCTGAAAAAGTTGCAACTAGAAATATCACTCACGTGGAAAACTATCATCATCATTGATGAACTTCCATGTTTCGGAATAAGACACTTGTTTTATCAACTTATCATAACCTTTTTGGACAATATTACAAAATGAAGCACTCATATCATTCATATCATTATGACTTTATGTTACGGAAGAGACAAATATACTCATGTCACAATGTTAGTACGTGGAGACATTCATACGCTTATTTGATTTAACCCCAGCTATAGGAATTTCGTTTCTGGGCGGCTTTTTCTTTCAGTTTATGTCTGAAAGTGTATTATATGTATGATCTGCACATCGTTGTTGAAATTTGATTCCGAAGTTAATCGTATTTTTCCTTACTCTGTAAGTCTTCCACAATTTTTGTAAGAAGATGAGGAAACTGATATCTACTGAAAAAATTACCGCTTCCAATTAACTGAATGCTTTATTCTGAGCAAAGCTTATTTTATTTTTTTCAATTCATTACTTTAGTAGGTTTCAATGAAAGCTTTTCATACATTTTTTTGCTATTACTTTATTCAATGTCACTACAAAGTAGAATAACATAGTTTTACAAATTTATTCATGCAATGAAATTTTCTGGTATTCTACGAACTATAAGATATACTAATGTGTAGAATAAATAACAAATGAATAAATAAAACAAGGATGGCTTTCCAAAACGACAATTCATTACGAACCATATCCACACCATTCCTTCCCAAATACATCTCACTTCCCAATTTTCTGGAGATTTAGACGCATATACATTACAAAAACTATCTCAGAACAGATAATCCTCAGTCCCATCTCAATGTCTGCGTAGAAAGCGGCACCTTTTGAATAACGATAACCAAAAGTAAGCGCTGAGTGATCCATTGTGTTTATTATGTTGAAAGTAATTGCTAGGTGTATTGAACGACCACATACCGCCCCTAAGTGCACCCTAACTTATTGGTGTTCTGTACCTTTTGGAAGAGAATAGCGAGTTCGAGTACTATAAGTTAAGAAACGGAAAATGCTGCTTGAAATTTCCACAGAATTCAGAATACTTCAAAACTACCAGTTCAACGATTTTCTGATTTTTGAGTTTATACATATTTGATAAATCAATGTAGGCTTGGGAAAAATATCAACATATATTGATTTCAGTTTTTAGCTTTATTTTAAATTTATTTGCTTGATCTGATCAATATTTATTTCATCATAATATATTTCATAAATTGATTTTTTTCAGTTTGATGAAATGTTTATTTGAAATGCCAGCAAATGAGTGTTCATGGTAATACAAATTCTCTCTAAGTTTATATTACTGATTCAAATGAGCAGTGTTTTCACTCAATTCTTATGTATCTTTATTTCAAATAAGTATTCAGAGGCTAAAATCTGCCTCCGAAACGTTAAGTATCTGTATAATTCTTAGCTCTTTTTTGCATAGGCAAAATCATGAAATACGATAAGTTACTGATAAATAGAATATTTTTCTCTGTAGAAAATAAATCCAAAACAAGCACCTCGCCCAGAAAGTGCAATAATCTTCTCGATTCGCTTTTCATCCACCAAGTTGGCGTCTTCACCTCCTGAATGATTTTGAATGTTTTTGCCAACTTGAGAAGAGTGTTGCAGTTCTGGTGTTTTGGAACAGTGTTTTAGATTTATTGTACGCTAGAGGTTTCAGTTCTATCTTTCTTTCAACAAATGTCAGTTTTTGAAAAATCAGTTAATCAAACCAGATATCAGTAAAAGTAATATAAAATTTCCAATTATTTTCATAGGGCAAGTTGATAATTTCCAACATTATATTGATAGGTTCTATAATTCACAACTTTACCTTCATTGAATTTTTTTGGAACTTATGAATTCTCTAACCCGTTGCTTGATGAAAATCAATTACACTGGTACTAGTACCGTTTCCGAAATCTATATGCAAATACTGGAATTGTACTTATCCTGATACATATCAACCTAATTGATATTTTTGAATCATATTATTGTACGGGGACTGTTCGAAGAGTAAGGTGAATTTTTATTTTTCCCAAAAAATATTTATTTATTCATCAACTACTATTTTGTCCCATTCAAATTAGTCCCCCACAAAAATTAAAAAAATATTTTAAAACAAGTTACTTCACGACGTTCCGATTGTTAGTATCCACAATCGTTTTCGGGTGATAACTGGACAGTAGCTTGGCTGAATGCGTCGTTGGACAACATATATGCAGCTTCTTTCAACTTCCTCTTGAACCAGTGTTCCTTCCTTTGCATGATCTCAGCTTGCAACCACTTAATGTTATGCTGATGAGCTCAAACATGCTCTGCTATTTCCGATTTACTGGTTTCTCCTGGCTGTGTGTGGCGGACTTTCAATGGCCTCTCAGTTTCACTCATATAGGATTTGCCGCATTCACAAGGTATCCAGTGAATGCAATTCTTGGAATCGCAGTCTGCGTTTGGTGGCCTGGTTTTCCTGAGGGCCGCTGCGGATGGTGTTTTTGGATCTGTAGCAAGTTTTGATGTTGTACTTAGACCCAATATTCCTTTTCCTTTTCGACAATTCTCTGACGTAGAGAAGTACAAGCCCTGGTTGTAACGGATTTTCTTCTTTGCGAGGCTCTTGCTGTCTTCTAGCTAAAGTTTTTAGTACCATCACTTTGAAGTAACCATTCCGCTAAAAATCTTTCTGATGATGCCTAGTTTCTTCACGAGACTTTCCTTTGTATTACAGAGCCTGAAACCACGATCCACTAGAGTCTTGATGATTTCTCTTTTGGTAGATTGATGGTGGTTGGATTCGTGATTCAGATACTGTCCTGTGTGAGTAGGTTTTCGGTATACAGATGTTTCCCACTAAGTGTCGGTCCTTTTCACCAATGAGTCTAAGAATAGCAATTCGTTATGGACTTTCTTCTCCATTGTGAGGATAATGGAAGGGTATACGCTGTTGATGTGCTGCAGAAAGGTGTCTAGTTCTGTATTTCCATGGTATTTCCATAATATGAAGGTGTCGTCAATGTTTATCAACCAGACTCGAGGCTAGAGTTTCAAACCACTACATATATTTGTTTACCATAATTGGTGAGAGTGGCGATCACATTGGCAGTCCTTCACCTTGCGTGAATAATTTGTCCTTCAGTTGGAAATAGCAGTTCCGTACACAGAATCCTAGTAATTCCATGATTACTTATATAGGTCAGTTCGTTCCATCTATCTTCTAGGTCCTCGTCATAAGATAAAAAAATGATAAGAAGAATTGGTTCCGAGTATAAAATCAGAATCTGTTTCAGATTCGGAAACACCATCCGCAGCAGCTTCACGAAAACCAGGCCAAAAAACGTGGCCATCCGCAGCAGCTTCACGAAAACCAGGCCACCAAACGTGGACTGCGATTCAAAAAATTATAGTTATTGGATATCCTGTGAAGGCGGCAAATCCTATATTGGGGAAGCCAAGAGGCCATTAGAAGTCCACATTGCCGAACACGAGAGAGAAAAACTTACAGCAAAGAGAAACCAGCAAATCGGGAATATCAGAGTAAGTTTGGACTCATTAATATAACATCAAGTGGATCCAAGCTAATATCATTCACAAGGAAGAACACTGGTTCAAGGGAAATTTCAAAGAAGCTGCATATGTGTTGTCCAATAACGTATTCAGTCGAGCTAGCGAAGAAATATGCACCATATGAAAACCTGTAATCAAGCGGAAAATGGTCAACTCCCGCCAAACGGTCAACTCCCGCTAAACCGGTGAAGTGGAGGAAGGGAAGAGGGGATAGATGAAAGCGCCCGAATGACTTATAAATAGTAATCTCTTGGAGGATTGTGGATACTAACAATCTTAACGTCGTGAAGTAACTTGGTTTGAAATCTTTTTCATCGATTTCTTAATGTATTCTTCGATTTTTTGCTTTTTTTATTCTCTTTTATTTCATGTCACTATTTATTCATTATCATTTCGTATCTTGATTATTTTATTCGTTTTATTGTATTTTCATTTCACGTTTGATTGCTCAATATAAATGATATTGTAGCTATTCATTATAATATTATTTGTTCTTTCATAGATTCAAAATTGTAGTAGAATCATATTAGACAATGGGAGAACGAACTAATGAAATTCACCATGAAACATTGTCAACAACTCTCAAATAAACCATAATACTCCTAATACTCCTCATTGACCATACGACCATGTGGCAAGGACTCTCGATGCACCACCCCACGCTAATCGAAAAAAAAAACACTAAGAAAAAACCTTGACATTTGATCGAACTCGTCATGCTTTTTTGGTCTTGGCTCTCCTATGCTTATTGGATTATTGGACATTGGTTTCGATGTCATAACTATATACCAAAGATTTATCAACAGTTATGACCCTTTGACGCCGATGACGTCATTCAACAATGCCTGAGCGATTCTCATGTGACAGTTTTTTGGTAAAAATTCAGCAATTTTGGAACGAACATCGCAGCCACACGCTTAATGCCCAAAATTAAAAAAAATGACAACTAAACATGCCAAACAGCTGAAACTGTGAACTTATATTCAAAATGAGTGTACCAACATAAAAAATCGCTAATCGAATGTACTTAACCCGCGAAATTTGAACATTCACCTTATTTTTCTAACAGACCTTGTATTATAAAATGTCTTTTTGTGTTACTAATAAATTGAATTCTTCGATCACCAATAGCGTCACTCGTAGTTATTTGTTGGCTCTGACATCACGGGAATAATGGATTGAAGAAAAATGTGCCTATAATATAATAATCAGTAACAATGAATTTTATGAAAAATTGTTCACAGAGAAGATTTTCTTAATAATAATGAAAATGAACAATTCCCTATATTCTGATCTGAGAATCAAAAGCGAATGGTCACACTGTGATTTGAGTTATAGCGATGACAGTAATTTTATAGTGAAAATAGTTCAAAAAGCACTTCTCTTCACATACAATGACGTAAGAGTAGTTTTAGTTTCCATTCAATCAATTTTTGATTCGTTCAGTTATGGAAATCGTGATATTAGTTATATGGTACCAATTATTGAAGAAAAATCGTTCTATTTAAATATTCTTCAATTGGATACGATATACCCCACGTTCTCTATTAGAGCGTAGTTGAATTTTTTGAAGAAATTCAAGCAGAAGAGAAATCCTAAATACACCTGTTAATAATCTACGGATATATTTGCAATATTATTCCTGTGAATCAGTGAACACCAATATTATCAATCAATTGAAGACTGGGTCTGGAAAAAATAGAAGTCCATCTATACCCTATCAATAACATGAGAAATTGGCAGCGAAATAAAGTGAATGCTGACTATGATTTGCTACAACTGTAAATAGATACAAATTAGTATTGAGGTAGTGGTAAATATTCGTACAAACTCAAAAATTCGAGTTTTTTTATATTCCTCTTATGAGTACTGAACTAGAACTTGCTGGCTACAAAATTAAAAATGGTTAATTCAACTGATTCTCAACCTCGATTTGTTATGGAATTTCGGTTAACTTTCTAACTCACTTTTCTATGAACAAATAGTTTTTGGAATAAATAACATATTCTTGAATTTAGTTTTAGAAAATTTCAAATTATCTGATAAATAAACAACAAAAATATCATTTATGGAAAATAAAAAATTAGCCTGTGCATTTCAAATAACTGTTTGAATATCCATATCCTTCAAAAACTTCTATCAAAAGGATTTAGCTATTGTGATTCTTGTCATATGTTGTGATAAATCCACTTAGCCAATAACAAAAACATCTTATATTGAGTGCTGTTTACACATGTTATAATAAGGGTGTAACATATCTTGTTACATCGATATTGAATGGTTGCAGGAGTGCATAACCCAACCGTTGACGTATTATTAGTTGCGTAATGAAGATTAGCCTCCTACAGAGGGCGACACCCTCTCGTATGTGTCCCTCGCTGTTTACATTATTTGTAACGAATCATTTTCTATTGCTCATAATGAATAGGGCGATTTCATCCTGTGTAACGATATAAAGGCAATTCATGATTACATGAACAGTTGCTTCTACCCTCACGAATATTTAGATCGTAGATAGCTACGGATTATTTACTGGAGAATTTTTTATAGGGGTATTTAGAATTGATAAGGGAACTGTCAAGGATTTTAAGATCATACATTTTTTGTTGAAATCTCAAAACAGTTTAAATTTTATTCAGCGTTGTGGACAAGTATATATCAATCACCTTTTTGTGTGATTGATAATATTCAATATTCATTGTAGATAATGTAATTAGAAGAATCTTTTGTTGAACATTATTAGAACAAATATTGTGGTGAAGATACTTTGATACTTTTACAATCCAGAATCAAAATAATGAAAATTTTTTTAGAATCACTTGAAAAACCTGAAACCGAACAACCATATGGCTAACTTCATTTCCCTATTGCTAATAATCTGTCTAAAAAAAAATCTGTTTTTCCGTTAACCAGCTGTCGCACCCCTACGTACGACAACTTTCAGAAGTCGAAACTTGTGCGAGCTAAGGATTAACGAGGTCTTACCTTTTAACGTGTGATTCCTAACACGGAATGACCTTTTAGTTCATATCAAACTAGTAAAGTGTTGATAAAAGCACAATAAACTGTTTATAACAGAACCTTATGATGCCTTAAGATGCCTTATCTTGCAATATCATGTAGATTGGTGCTGAAGAGGTTATAAGGCAAGTGTATTATTCCAAAACATCGGAATATCCAAAACAATGAGGATAAGTGTTCCATGTAAGTGAAATTTTACCTTTTTTATTCACTATATTGTGTAGCAATACTGTGAATGATATCTGACTCAATTCCATAACGAATATTTAGAGCTGGATAAGACTAACTAAAATTCTACTGGATTTGTTCTTTATACAATGACCATCAGAATCATATTACCTGCTACCTACGTAATGCCAGATTCATTTCACTTGAGTTTCGATTAAAACGAATTGAATTTTTTATACGTCATAAGAAAATTTCACCTATTGAATGAAAATGTTGTACTTTGAATAACAATTTGGATTATGTCTTTCAACATCCTCAATGACTAATAATTTCACATGGGTTAGGAAAAAAACTAATTGAAATTTAAAATCGTGAAAGGATATTTTAACAAACTCTCAAAATGGATATATAATAAACTAATTATCTATTTCCACATCAGAAAATAGATTCAGAAGAGGTGAAGAATTCAATTATATTTCTGTTGACTTTGCTGAAATTTCCTTTAACGAAATTTAAATTTCAATTAGTTTTTACCTGAACTAATGTCAAATATCAATCATTGAGTAGACTGAAGGTCATATGATTCAAATTGTTATTTAAAGCAGGAAATGTCTATCAATGGGTTAGAAAAATTTTGTTTCATTACGTTTAAAAATTTCAGTTATTTTTTGCCTCAATCAAGTGAAATAAAACTATTAGGTATCATGTATGTAAAGGGTAATATGATCCAAATATGATCATAAATTAAGTAGAATTAATAAATGCTTGTTGCTGTTGTTAGCGATTGTGTAAACTGTCCGGTGAAAATCTCTTAATGAAGTGTTATATGAATGAGTCATTGATTTTCATCAAGTGACGGCTAATTCCATCACATGATTGAAAAAGGATAAGAAATGTTTAACTTTGGTACGGATAATAACACCCCTCTTTAATCTCCGAATCTGAAGAAACATCTAATACCGATGCCATATCAGCACAAAGGCACCATCAAATAAGATCATTATACAATTAATTCAAAGTGGAAATGAAAAATATTGAATGTAACTAACAATTGAAATCAGGAATGGAGATAATTGTCCTCTTTCCAAACCAAATGATGCCATTCAGATGCCAAATAACTACAGTTTCATCTCCTTCATCCGCTGCCTTGAAAAACTTAAAGTGGAAATGGTGAAGTGGGAGAGATTCATGACGAAATTTTAAAATGTCGCTCTATCGAACGGAATTCATGAAAAACAAATCTACTTAAGTGCTAATGGGAAACATTATTTGACAAGGATTCACTGAACAGTATCACATCGTCATTTTCTTTGATCTGAGAAGGCATTTAAATCCGAACATAGACTCATAATGACTTTCTTGAGTGATATATCTCCTCCACTGCTAATTGGGAAAGAGCCACCGGTAGACAGCTGTTTCAGCCTATTGGGCATCGTCAGTACCGGGCAGGTGATCCTCGATTGAAGACAAAATGAGAAAAGCCAAGAAAGTACTTGATGAAAATAGCTGCGTACACGCAAACGAAACATAAGTGGAACTACCTATTCGTGTGACACCCAATATTTGAAATTATAAAGTTGTGCCAAGTCCAATTTGATTTTTTATTTGGTCAAATATTCTACAGTGGTAACTCTCTCAAACGATAAATCTAAAAACTACCGGTGATATACAGGGTATGAAAAACAGCTTTCCACATATTGTAAATAAAAATTTGCAGAATCTTTCTTATTTTAAAAGGAACACCCTGTATATTATTGATCTATAAGGAGCGCCAACGAACCCCTCTACAAATTTCATTGAGTATTTCCTATGGCTAGGTTCAATAGTTTTTCTTAAAAAAGCATTTTTTTTCGAAAAATGGTCGTTTTTCCTATTTCTATGCCATAAACTCGATGAAAGACTTTTTTCAAAACGAAATACATTTGACGACTGATAAGAATGTATGAAAGATATCTTGTTTCAATTTTATACATTATAGCGTGTCCTATAGTTTTTTTAATCTCGAAATTTGTGCCATATTTTTTCGGTCTAAAACATCCTTCAGCGAATAAAATAAAATTAAACGATTTGTTGAAACTGGATATATCAATTATTGTACACATGAGCCCATCAAGCCAGCTACTAATGAAGATAATGATTTGCAAGTTCTTCTTGCTGTTGAAGAAGATCCTAGTGGGAGTCAACGACAAATTGGTGAAATAGTGGATATAAGTGAGAGATCAGTGCAACGAGTTTTGAAGAAACATCGCTTTCATCCATCTCATACTACTGTATGCCGATTTTGAGAAAAGAGTGAGATTTTGCAATTGGGCCATAGGAAAAATTCGTCGAAAGGAATATTTTTTCAATAACATTTTATGGTTGGATAAATCGACATTCCATAAAAATGGATTCGTGAATCGACATAATTACCATTATTATTCAACAAAAAATCCCCACTTATTGAGACAGGTGGACAATTAACATAGTTTGTCGATAAATGTCTGGGGAGGCATCATTGGAGAATATGTAATTGGTCCATACTTTTTTCAGGGACATATGAATGGATCAATGTATGTGCACCTGCTCACTATTCTAAATGAAGTATTTCCCAATAAATGTATAGGACGGAATGGGCCTGAAAAAAATGCTTTTTTAAGAAAAACTATTGAACCTAGCCATAGGAAATACTCGATGAAATTCGTAGAGGTTTCGTTGGCGCTCCTTATGGATCAATGATATACATGGTGTTCCTTTTAAAATAAGGAAGATTCTGCAAATTCTTATTTACAATATGTGGCAAGCGGTTTTTCATACCCTGTATATCACAGGTAGATTTCAGATATATCATTTGAGAGAGTAACCAATGTAGAATATTTGACTGAAAAAAAATTCAATTCGACTTGGCACAACTTTATAATTTCAAATAGTATGAGCGACGAATATTGGGAAAAAAAACCTGTCATGCTAGATATCTTGAAAACCGTCAATATTTTTGGAGAAAAGATATACATAAAGTGTCTTTTATTTTCTAGGTAAAAATCGAAAAAGCAAAAAAAAATATAGGTTGCTATTTAAAAAAACACAGTTGGGATCCGGCCAGAAAAAATTGAACACCCTGTGTGACCCCCAATATTTTTATTTTGTCGAGCTCGTGCAATGAGGTGATATTATAGAAATTTAGATCTCTATCTGTTTCCTAAATTGTCTCACTCTCTAAAGTGTCTCACTTCTCATGGAAACACCCCCGTATCTTCCGTAATATTCGAGGTAGAACGATGAAACTCTCCGGACTGATGGAAATGCTCAAAATGCACCTACCACCTGAATGGGGTTGGCCAAAGTGATACACACTGTCCGCCACTCGCGATGGAACACTCCATTTTTACGGTAAAACATATTACGGGGGCAAAATAGGCTCAAAATTCCCTCAGATTCGTGATCAGGACTACCAACTTACTACGAAAAAAAGTGTAATCGTAGTTACACGATATTACGGGGCAAAATAGGCTCAAAATTCCTTCAGATTCGTGATCAGGACTACCAACTTACTACGAAAAAAAGTGTAATCGTAGTAAGTTGGTAGTCCTGATCACGAATCTGAAGGAATTTTGAGCCTATTTTGCCTGATATATATATCATGCAAAGACAATTTGGGTTATGTCATGTGTGATTGTGGGCGTATGAATGGTTGTTATATAATAACAATAGCAAAGTCTGCAAAATTCATCAGAGAGTTATTCACAATGCCGCCAGCGAGATGATCGAGATAGGGTTAAGTGGAAAAATATTTTCTGTCGTGTTAACACAACAGAAAATAAACTTCGCTCTTTATTTCCACTGCGGATGAAGAAGAAATCGCACGAGAGGAGCGCCGTGTTCAGTGATGTCAGATATACTGTTTTTGCAGTAGATTTCGTGTTTTGGCTCTCGAACTACTGTTCTACTGTTTGATAGTTATAATCTGCTAATGACTCAGTTTACTTTCTGTAATGATCATTGAGAGACTGTTAATACTGTAAATCACTATTTTTGTAGTGTGTAATTATGAAATACATTTTTCACTGTTTTTTGTATCAATCTACTCTCTTTCACTGCTAAGCATGAAAATGAGCTGGCAACACTCCCCGTGTTGGAATGACCCGATTTCGTACGTGGACAGAAGTTCGAAGAAACTGAAAAATAATCAACATTGAATAATTGAATCAACATCCCATGTCCTAGATCTTTGTGGTGAAACATTCATTCATATTACAAATATAGGTTTAAAAAAACAAGTAAGTACCACAAAAAATTCCCAATTTTACGTGACATGAAATTCAAGATGATTGGAATAACTATTAGAATTTTAATTTTCGATGAAAACAGATAAACATGTCATATGGCATTAGAACGAAAATTTCACACACGAAACTCACGATATCTGATGAAAGAAAAACTGTTTACCTAATATAGATCGAATCTTCCGCAAGGAATCACTCAAGCTTTCATCGTCGGTACCTTCCATTGAGAATCATAAACCACCATCAATAACTCCAATTCAGCTTCTTTATAATTTTAAAAACTGTATCCTCTGTTGAAAGAAATTAAAAAGGGTCTAGAGAAAGAAGATAATATCGATGTGCTCACATATAAAAAAGAGAGTGTGTATGTAGCTTATGAACTACATAATCGTCGGCGCTTTTGAGCTTCGAAAAATTTTGTGTAGAAGAATAAAACTCTAGTAAGCCAAAGAAAGGACTGGATTTCACATTATGAGGATTACAAGGTACAGGTATCGAGCCGCGCCAATATTGCGGCTTCGGGATTTAAAAAGATTTCTACGGCTTATCTGAACTTACAGAAAGCACTTATACTCAGACCCTAATATTTTTTCGGTTCGATTTTGTACTGGATCTCAAGGTGGGAAACATGTGTAACATTTTTTACAATTCGCCGAAATTCCAGTATTCTTTCGAGGCGCATATTTGACTAATTATTATTATTTTTTGATTTCTTACCTCCTCTTTGTTTTTTTTTTTCATTGGCAATAATAGATACTATACCACATAGGGCAAACTCTGATTGTTATTATTGAAAATGAATTTTCTTTACATTATGATCTTTCGTCTAAAACGAGTATGAACAAAACCAACCTTCAACATCCGTAAATGATAAAAATGACCATAAGTAAGTCTCATTCAAGGAATCAAGAAAAAGCTCATATCTCACTTATCCACGACAGTAAAAGGTCCCAATGTTAAACCCCTTCAAAAAATTTGTAGTAGTGGTGGAAGTTAGATTAGGTGAGAGCGTTTCAACTTTTTCACGTGGTATTATTACTCGAGTTTTCAATGAACCCTTCCTGATATAGAAATCTCAAATGTTTTCTAGGTTCGAACAAGCGTTTTGCAAAAAAGATGTTTGAAGCTACATCAAAAGATCGGTTGTTCAAAATCTGTACCGATTTTTTCGCTTTTGTCTGGACGTCAGGAGATGATGTTTCCTACTCACATAGCAAAGTAACGGAGCTTGTGGAATGAACTCAATAATGAACTCAAAACAAAGAATCAGCCAGGTCTGCCAGATTTGATGTTGGTTCGTAAAATGCTCTATGTATTACTCAAAACTTTTGAAACATTCAGATCCAGTTGGATGTTGCTGACTGAAGAAAATGACAAAACTTTTGATGAGCTCGCGTTACAAGGAGAATAAAGAAGTACAAGAAGCACTCATTGTTAAATGTGAAAATTTTAGGAAAGCTTAAAGAAAAGCTCAAAATTTCAAGAAAAAGTGCTCACAGAAAGACGATATCTGTAACTATTGTAAATGTAAAGGACACTGGCTGAAATTTTGTAAGAAGTGGATAGCAAATAGATGACCGGCCAAAAACAAAGAAGGGAATTCAAAAAATGATAATGCAACAGTAGCGTTCATGAGTTTATGTAACGAAATGAATCCTTTTAAAACAATTCCATTAGAATGGTGGATAGATAATGGAGTCACAAAGCATGTTATAAATTGTTTGGATATGTGTGTTGGTTTTGAACAATTTTAGAGTTCCTGTTCCATGAAAGCAACTGGAAAAGAGAGTCTCAATGCACTTGGAAAAGGTATCACCAGAGTCGTATCAGAAACCGTCATGAGATGACATTGAATGACAGAACTTCAAAATTGTCCGTAGATGGTGTGACTCCTTATGAACTTTGGCTCGGTAAGAAACCGAGAATAAAACATCTTAGAATTATTGGTTCAGTTTGTTTTACCCATATTGCCAGTCAGAACAGAAAAAAAAAGGTCAGGAAGGTTACAAAGGGTTACCTAATAGGATATGATGGAGATGAACGTTACAGATTATATATTAAGGAGACTCATCCAGTTATATATTATCCATAGATGTAAAATTCCAAGAGAGTATAGTTGAATGTTCAGAGACGATTAGATTGACACTTCGATGTATAGAAAAAGACATATAAAAAAACGTGAGGAATCTGATCTTCAGTATTACACCAGGATAAATACAAGAGAGAGGTCAATGGTGAAACGACCTACATGTTTCGAAGATTATGTTTTGTCTATTGAGGATCTAGTCAATACGTTGAATCCCGAGACGTTTGAAGAGGCAGTTAACAGTGGGAAGGGAACAAGTAGAAAAANCAAAAGTATTAAAGTTATTTGTTCACAAAACAGAGCGATATATTCAAAAGATAACTTCAATACAGAGCACGCAATGAAATATTCAATTACATCACTGTGAAAATAAGAATATTAGTTTCTTTTGATCCTAATAAATTTATCTTAAATATTTTCATGATTTGAAATTTGCGAGGGCGTAAAAACACAAAAACAACAGACAACAAAATAATAAAAAAAAAGTCCGAGTTCAGTATTTCACAAAATGAAAACAAGTTGGAATTCTCACTCCACACAGATTTTGTTAAAATTCGAGTTAGAAGTCGACAACGCCTTCGCAGAAACATATGTAACTTTTTATTGAAATAATTTTTCACAAAATATTTTCTGTAGCTTCATGATTCCACCATAACACGTATAATATTTTATGATGCGGTCATTGTCATGAATCAATTGCGGTGTGAAATTGACTAACGTCATAATGATCGAATAGGTTAATACATGTAAACGAATATGGATGTTTCATGGCCTAATGACGACCCTTAAATGAATAGGCGGTAATTTTCAATAGACTCGACTGAACGGCTAGTTCTCGGTAGCTGGATTATATTATTCAAAATAGAAATAAAAAATGATGCACCAGTAGTAGAATCTGAGATCGAAGGCGGATAGGAATAGTTCAGGAAAATTAAGTATATTTGTGAATCGTTTATAAGATATAGAATAGCAATATTCTGAATCTTGTAGGTAGATATGATATGTTTATTGATTAATTTTTTGGAGAAATATATTCAGGTTCTTTCAATTCAGTGTACACACCATGGTTCACATCAGGAATGCAAGGTGATAATAAGGGAATATTTCAAATAGAAAAGACATATTTCAGATTGGTATCTACAGATCAGTATGTACAAAAAAATTTGAGACGACGTTAAAATGAAAACAGTATCTTCAAAATGTTTAAAATGATACTAGAAATGATAGTACACTGTATTGGAGAACTTGTAAAAATGAATCCGTCATTAATGATCGTAAAGTAAATGGCAAACCGTCCCCATGCCAGGGGCGGTTAAAACAGCGATTGGGATCGTATGAAACACATACAAATAATACAATAAATACTAATTGAAAATGTTTGTTTTAACATTAGTTATACAAATAATTATGGCACCACACAACAACATTAATCAGTCTTCAAGATTTCAATACTTTTAAAACATTATTCAGCCTTTGACGAATAGTAAACATGCAAAAGAATTACAAAAAACGATAATAATTTCAGAATAAACTTAACAAATACATTGCTGAAAACGAATAAACTTTGAAAATGAACTAAATGAAAGACGTTTCCTGAACCAAATGAACATTAATGATGAAATTAACATTCGAATAAACTGAAAGAAAACCTTTTTTAAATCAAATAAGCAATGATGAACTGTAGAAACTACTCCCTAAATCAAATAAACATTGACTTCAGAACATTGTGGCAATTGTGGCAAACGTAGCTAATACCACTATTTGTGCATTCTTCGTGAGCCCACACATTTAATCCACTTTACTCCGGATCTGCTCTTTGAATATGGTGCTAAGCAAACAATACAGGAGTATTCTTCCTCTTCTGATTTCTTTCGACTAATCTTTCCTTGACTTGCTCAGTATCAGTATAAATAGTTGATTTTCCAGTTTTTCACCTTCATTGAATTTCTTTGATCACTTAAAAAGAACAGATAATATGAGCGGTAATGTCAGAGAAATACTTATTTTTGGGCAATAAAAAACAATTCAGTACACTGAACTCGTGTTCGAACCTGTCGTTCGCTTCGTTTTCTCCTTGCACTCCTGAGTCTGCTCAACCGTTTACTAGATATTTGCGCTGTTTCAATCGTACCCAGTCTACCATAATATACTGTGCATGGTAACTCTCCATCCTCCATCCGAGAGGATTTGGAAGTTTCGCCCTCTATAAAATTTTAGAACAGTCCAGAAGATTTGAGAGTGTTCGAAAGTATTGCAAAATAGTTCACAACATCTCAGAACACTCTGGAATGTGATGCAATGTTCGGCAATGATTTGGAATGTTGGTAAATTACCTATAACGTTCGAGAACCTTCGGAACATGCTAGATCATTGTGAAACAATCATGATGTGAGTGTCTTTTATCCTTTTATCCCAAAAAAGTTTCCGTATTTACCCATAGGACGTGCTTTTGAAGATATTTTGCACTTCCCTCTCCCCCCAGATATTTCTAGAACAGTCCAAAACATTCGAGAGTATTTGAAACCATTTCACAAGACCTCGTTAATCCTTAGCTCGCACAAGTTTCGACTTCTGAGAGTTGTCCTTCGTAGAGGTGCGACAGCTGGTTAACGGAAAAACAGACTTTTTTTCAAACAGATACTTCAGAATAAACCTAAACATTCTGTTATGTGGTGGATTGTTTGGGAATAGTCTGGAACGTTGAGGATATCTCAGAACAATCCTAGTTAATGTCAAACAATCCAGAACAGTTTCGAATGCAGTGCTGGATTGTTTTTGAAGCATTGTAGACCTCATGTACCCGATTTGAATTTTTTTTCTTCTATTCCAACTTCCAATTACCTAAGCGACTACCTGAACGAAGCACTATGGGACAGAATCGTGCGTACCGTCTTAAACATCTCATAATGAAGTGTTTCTTTTGAATAGGTTATGGATTTTCATCAAGTATCGGCCGATTCATTTGGTGAAATATAGCGTCATAATTATTACAAACACACATTCAATACATTCACTTAAAAAGAACAGATAATATGAGCGGTAATGTCAGAGAAATACTTATTTTTGGGCAATAAAAAACAATTCAGTACACTGAACTCGTGTTCGGACCTGTCGTTCGCTTCGTTTTCTCCTTGCACTCCTGAGTCTCTGCTCAACCGTTTACTAGATATTTGCGCTGTTTCAACCGTACCCAGTCTACCATAATATACTGTGGTAACTCTCCATCCGACAGCGCCAGCGGCGCATAACTTCAAGATATTACTCCTTATTAACCGTGGCAAGAACTCCTGATGCACTACGCCATGGTACTCGAAGAAAACAGTTAGCTATACCTCGACATTTAATCTAACTTGGCGTGCTCATTTTCATCTTGGTTCTCCTGGGCTCTTCCATTGGAACGATTGAATTTTGGTTTTCATGCCATAACCATATACCCATGATTTGTCACCAGTTGTGATCCTTTTGAGCAAATCTGGATCACCGTATGAGCGATGCTCATACGACGGTTTTTTTTCTGACAAAATTCAGCCATTGTAGAATTAACTTCGGTGCAACACGGTTCATGCCCACAATTTCCGAAAAAATTGCATGGCATGAGCGAACCGATCTGCCGACATACTCAGCAACTCCTCTAACAGCGACTCGACGATTCTTCATTAAAATTTTCTTCACTTTCTCAACATTTTCATGGATTGTTGATGTGATGGGGCGTCCAGAGCAAGCGTCGTCATTCACATTTCCTTGACCTTCTGTGAAATATTTTTTTGACTTAAAATACAATCACCTTATGTCACTGTCAACGTTTCAATAGTTTTCGAGTACTTAATTCCATTTTTTACACGAAATTTTTAATATTGAAATTGTTTAACTTAAGGAAAGCTTAGGTTATCACTTGATTTATATGTAAATTGATGATATATGTTGACCTACTCTAAGTACTCTAACGAAGTAGTTTACCCTCCCATAAGAAGTTATCACTTCAAAAATAACAAAATCGGTGATTGAATGTACTTAGCCCGCGAAATTCGAACACTCACTTTATTTTTTTAACAGTCCACGTATATCTGCACCACTGGTATGTCATACTCTTCAGCATAATTAAAGTATTTAGTATTTATGAATGCCCTTACTCTGAATCAGCAAAAACGGTGAAAAAAAACACATTTTTTTTCATTAAAACGTGAAAGCTTATAGGTATGTAGTATGAATTTTTCATCCAAGATTTACACATGGATTCATTATCAGATTGAATCAATCATCTCAAGAATTATTGGTGTGTCAAGTTTTTATGTATTGCAGACATAGACACCTGGTTTTGCTAATAATTGATGTATTTCTATTTATAGACGAGCTTGACAAATTACGGGCTTTGCATAAACGATTTGTGTTTATATTTATAGAAGTCTGGCTAGAAATGAGTTTTTCAACATAATCTCGGGCAATATTACTCGATTTCAAATCATTTTTTATTCCATTTAAGCCAATCGCTATTTGCTGCGTTTAACTCAATTATTCTGCTTAACTGATAGAGTCGCTCCACTGCTTCTGAAATAGCGACCAGTAAATTGTTGGTTATTGAGTAAAACCAAATACTGGTCAAATTCCTTCGAGAATTTATTTTCTCTTAGTCCCTACAAACAATTTTGTACATCCACCAGTTTGTTGTCAAATAATCAACAATATAGAATTATCTTTCATTTGAGTTAGTCCAGAGTTGCATTTATTTCTCTGAATTCTATAAAATAATCCTGACATGAGATTGGAATTTCTCAATTCATTTTTTTTACCAAAAAATTATTTTCTGTATCTTTTATATACTTACTTGAGTTCATGTCAATGACAATCGCTATAAATTAAAAACACTGGGATATTTCTACAAAATATCTCCTTCTCTCAGTTTTTATGATGAAATTGAATTTCGTATCAATTACATTTGTCACTACTGAATTCATTGGGAATGAGAAAAATATGAATAAAATGTTAGAGACGTAGAACAAATTCCTGAATATATCAATTTATCATACTACTGGGCCACCTTCATTGGTTTTCCATTTGCTTCAAAGCAATAGAAAGAATCAGAATGTAAAAATTTAAATTGATTGAATGAAGCCTTTATACTTTAGAAGNCAAATGCAACACCTTTTCTTCTCAACTCAAAACACAACTCAACCACGTTTAACTCAATTATTCTTGAAGTAAATTATTTTACTTATTTCTCTTGTTACTATCACTTTTCACCTCAACGCCTGTCTGAAACCGTCATTTGAACTGATCACATAAATTATTTATCTGCTTTCTATGCGACTGACTTGTCCATTTATCAATTGCAGATTTCATTTCATTTTCGGTGTTGATGATCTATGCCTTCTCTCAGGTGTTGGCATATGGATCTTCCATCGTTTGTTGATGACTTGCGTATTCTTTCTGATGTTGGCGTCCCCTCCTTGAAAAAGGATTTCAAATCTCTCTCAAAAAAGTTCGAAAATATAACTAATCACAAAAGGAGAACTACAAGATATACTTGATTTTTCAATTGTGAATACGGAAACACATCTATAAAATTCCTATTTAATTTTGGGAGGTAAAATTGTCGATTACGAAAACTTTCTGGTAAACAGTATATTTTTCTTTGTGAAAAGTATATTTCTGGGAAAGGAACCACTCACTATTCCTACACTAGAATCCACAATGCCGGAAATTACTTTTTGATGGTGTCTAGACAAGCGAATTTTTAAACAGCTCAATATCATCAACAAGGCGTCTGGCCCTGATGAAGTGTCCGTCATCGTACTTAAAAAGTGCGCAAATGAACTCGCACCACTTGCACACATTTCAACCTGTCTTACAAGAAAGGGGTTTTTTCTTCTTGTTGGAAGATTGCTCGCGTTCAGCCTATTCCCAAAAAGGACAAATAACTATAGATCAGTCGCTTTGCTATCAGTGATATCAAAAATTATAAAATCGTATAAACCACCATATCCTCAAATATTTGGAAGACTTCAACATCCTGAGCGATCATCAATATTGCAAATAGTGTTTTCAATAGTGGCAGTGATGCTTCTTTCTCAAGAAACATTACATGTTAATGATTCTACCTGTCAAACTTGATGACGTTGAAAAATATTTATTTCCATTTCCGAATTTGTATTTCATTTTTTTTTTCGTTTTTATACTGATGGAAATGAAGTTTGAATATTTCAACTACATTATCATGCATTTTGCAGTATCAGAATTGTGTTTATCTTTCAACAGACATAACGGTTTTCACCTATGCACTCTTAACAGAAAGTTTTATTTCATCATTCTCAAAATTGTGTTATTTCCTATACTCACTTTCATTAACTATACCGTTTTTTATACATTTCCAAAAACGCCTTCGCCCATTGTTCTAAAAATATATCTTAAGCTAGTACCGCAAAACGTCCAGCCATATCTATAACAATTTAGACATTTATGAAAGGAATAAAGACATGCCGCAAAAAATTGAGACAATCTCGAAGATTGATCTCTCTAATTAATTAATATAATTGAAAACATTCACATCACAGACGGCGTAGCTTTGCGTGGCCAACTGGATAACGTTTCGCTTGTCATTTGTTTCTGTCTTGTTATCCACCGCACACTGAGAAAAGAAAATAAAAGAAGCAACAGGACATAAAGACTTGTTTGTCAGTTGTATAGTATGTATTATGTGTCCCGAATACTCTGAAAACTTCAATTTGTCACAGTTTTTGTAAAGATGGGTCTATTAAAAGTAGCAAGGGATTTTGCTGATTATCGGTAAGGGTGGTCTCTTGTCTAGCGTCATGCCATTTGTTGGGATGGACAGACGCAATCATTGGTGGAAACTCAGCCAAATTAACAACAGAGTGTTGAAAGGAAAAAGCTTTCCCCAAAGAATTTCTGATTTTTTAATTTCATTTTAAATGTTACACAGGACGATATCATTATACCGGGTGAGTAACGGGACGATATCTGGTAGCTTAACGACATTCTGGAGACGCTTTATAACCAGACGAAACATATCATTCGAGAGCATGATTGAAAATTATTCTCCTTTATACAAGGTGATACTGTGAAATGTTTATGAAAGTTATGTTCATTAAAAAAATTAATACCGTTTTTGAATTATTTATTTATTTATTCTCATACAAGTGTAACCTAATTACATAAGAAAATCGTTATAGATGTATCGTAAATGCATAGCCAGAATACAATAAAAGAAAGTGAAGCTATACCTATGTAAAAAGAAAAAAAATATGAAAGTGACTAATCCAAAAATATGACAGAGAAGTTATTGATTGACACCTAATATATAATTTTTCAAACCAGTAAAAAATTCTCTAGGGGGTTTGACAAAGCTGAGTTCGGACATTAATAGTGTATTATTTGTGACTTTCAGCATCGTTACGATTGGGGTACCTTGAGTCGTGGTGACTAATGGAATTTCAAAAAAAGGGGTTGATC